>VYZV01007291.1:0-30051 GCA_013401275.1 Pandion haliaetus | reverse complement strand
CCCCCCCCCCCCCCCAACAGTTCAAAGCCTACCGGCCTAATTTCTAAACAGCACTAACTTATGTGTGTATGTGTGTGTGCCTAATGCTGGCAAAATGACACTGGAAATAACATATGATTTCTGCATTGCACAAAGGTATAGGTGGCTCACTGAACCATGTGCCAGATTCAGTGGATTCCACATGTGTGATGGCAAGCGCTTTGCACCTTAGCACTGTTGGTCATTGCAACGGTTAGTAGTGTGCTCTGCACCAAGAGCTAACATTTCTAGCTCACTAGCTTTTAATTCCTGCCTCATGCCTTTGTGGTAATTCTGCTGTGAAAGAACTTCATTAGCCTGCCTCTCAAAGGCAGAAAGAAAATCACAGTGTACAATCAGCAAGAGAAGAAACCCAAAAGCAGAGGGCATGGGTGCAGCTCTTTGGCTTTATTGACTAAGGCTCACTCAAAGCAGAAGCAAAGGAGACCCTTTGCAGGAGTATTTATATCCCACACACTAGCATCATGAAAATAGTGAGAAAAATCAATCATCAGCAACAGTTTTTTGTTAGGTCTTGGGGTTTTTTTTTTCCCCCTAGTTTCTAGGATCTTTTTAATACATGGAGCAGTGCAAAGTCATGCCCCAGACATCTCACATTACATCTACATATGGCTTGTTCATCACCCCTCTTCGTCTGTTCAGGTTCCAAAACAAACAAAATCCTCTTCCATTTGTTCATGAAAGAAAATTTGTTCATACCCATGTTATATGGTGAAGGGATTCCAACCAGGGTGATTCCTGGTTATCTCTGCAAAGCTAAAAAAAAGCCCCACAAAGTGATTTTAATATCCAGCCATGACAAAAAAATTTCTCTAGTTGTGGGGTCTCAGCAGTGGAGTTTAACTGTTGCAGAGCCACCTACAGGCCCTGCAACATAGTATGTGTCAGGAGTTACGATTTTCTGTGTCAAATCTTGAGCATGACAGCACATGATGAGTTCTTGGTTTTACTGGTTCCCATTTACACCCCTTCCTTGGCAGGTGACACAGACCATGCACAAGCAGCAGGCAGACGTGTTCCCACAGCACTTCACACCATCCACAGGCATCCAAATCATGGATTGACAGGAGGCTTCCATGGGTCTTACATCCCACAGAAGTTAGGACACTGGAGGGAGAGGGTGCAGTTGACAGCATTATTTTGTTGTGGAGTGGGGCTGACATGGCACCTGGGCTTAGCCAGCTGGTGCTTCACCTCCCCTAAAGCTCCAGTAACTGGAGTGAGCTCCCTCAGACCCAAACTGAGTCTACACATCTTAATAAAGGTATTTTTTTATTTTCCAACCTCCTTTATGTATCAACATAAAGTAACTATTTTTGCACCAGAGTTTTTGTCTTTTACTCTCTGGACTTTCAGTTATAAACTTTTTTCTCAGGTCTCCTTAGAATTTTGAAATAAAAGATGAATCACATATGGCATATGCACAGTCCTAGATTTAATAGGCATTTCAGAAGCTCATCTTTGTCAGCTTGGAACTGAGCAGGAGCTGTATGCTGAAAGGTTTAACTATTGTTCTATGAGATTCTCTCTTTTTTAATTGGATTCAGTAAATATAACTCCATCTGCTAACTAACTGTAGCAAATAATCTCAGCAAAACAAGACAGTAAACTGAAACACTGTTATAAAACCAAATACATATTCAAGTATAAAAAACCCTGGGGTTTGAAATTTAGGAATTTAATATATGAGTATTTTGATATTTTCACCAGCAGAGTATCTTCCCACTGTAGCAATCTAACTCACATGTATATTGCCATGATTTAAATTCAGTTAGTAAAAAGAACTTACTTTTTTTATAAACAAAAGTAATATTTTGGAACATGTACTGTTGGGATAAGGGACATAGTTAAGGTAATACCTTTGGAGAGCTCTAGGCAAAACCAGAAAGTGCAGATTTGGACCAGAACACTCCCTGTGTTCAGAGTTGCTCAGAGGCAGAGTATTTTTATTCAGGTCTCTCTGGAAATTGTTCCTGTAAGCACAAAATCTACTCTTTGACTAGCTTCTAGCACTTCAGAGTCTGGGCTTGTGCCACAGGATGAAGTAGCTATTGAGTGAGAAAGGGAGCAAAAGCTTTCTGAAGCCACCTTGCCAACATGCCTCAGAACAAATATGAAGGGACCATCTATAAAGTTTGGAAGTTAGTTTAAGCTCTCTTCACGCAGAATTTTTTACCTTTCTGCTTAAACTACTAGGAAACATCAATTAGTGCTTTAGAGCTGCTGGCATCTCCAACTGGCCTGAAACCACTAATTCACCTACTGAAGGGCAATGATTTTTTCACATCTTCGCTCCCTGTAACAGTAAAGATTTAATACCATGTGCTCTATGAATTCTTTATATTTGTCTTGAATATTAATTGCCATAACAGGAAAGTGATTGTGCTGCACAGCCAGTGCATGGCTAGACAGCAGAGAAAGTATTTCCACAGTGAATAAATGATATACAGGACATAGGTACGCATGAGTTTATTTCAGGTGATCAAGCAATTAGCTGTTGTTTGAATTCTTGAAAGGAAAGTTCAAAGCTGCCATCATCAACAGTGGGATTTTTTTTTATTTTTCTGCCCAGTAAAGAGGTATGTATACAGGAGATTTCCTCTAGTACCATAGCATCTACATGCAGAGCACGAGCAAAGCATGTGATAAACAAAACAAAACCCCCACAGTTTAGCCAAAATGAGATTCTGTTAGCTGTCAGATATCTTTTAAGCAAATCAGATAACAAAAGAAAAGAAAAGCAGTGGAGAAAGGAGTAAAACAAACTGTGCGTGTGATTCTGTTTAAAGATTTGCGAAACAGACCTTAACTACATCTTAAACCTGTACATGACAGAAAAAGGAGGAAAAATCCATTTCAGGAGCTATATTCTCTTTTGTATATTTCTTTAAATCATGTGTTGATCGACTCTTTTGTATTTGTGCTTATCTACAGAATTTAAAGCTACTCCCCATACATATTTTAAAAACCTTTTGCTTTATCAAGAAATAGGCATTCCACAATCCCACAGTATGAAACCTGGAATTTTGTCCACATTTTCTCTATGCCTTGTGTCAGCTTCTCATCTTTCACATGGTTGGCAATTTTCAGCATTAAAATATGTGTAAATTATTTCTTTTGCAAGAAATATTACCAAGTCATTACAGTCAGTTAAAAAGAAAGAATAAATATGGAAATAGGAATATTAATAATGCTGTCCTCCCACAGTTCCTGAATGTAAGAAGTATCCTGTTTTACAGAAAAAATCCAAAGTATTCCAGACACCATATATGAATCCAAGCACTACTGCTCTCAAATTCAAGAAGTTTTCAGGAAGGTATTAGTCTTAGTAGATGCTATGCTCCATAATTCTAAAAATTTTCTAACACTATTCAAAGACCAAGTTGACAAAAATATTAAAATTCCTTATAAAGGAGTATCATGTTCTGAATCTCTAGATATGTAACTTTAATAATAAAAAAAAGCATTTTTTATTTTTTGTCTAGAATAGTATTATCATAATTTTTTAGGGTTTTAGAGTGCCAGAGCAATACGAGGGAATGAAAAAGCAAATAAACTTGGAAATAAAATCCTCAGGGGATTTTAGGTAGTTTAAAATTATGTGGTGATGCTGGGTTTGGTATTATTCCTGCTGTTTCTTCCTTATAGATCATGACTCTCAAATATTATTTAATTTTGAAACTTCTGTCTCAAAGTCATCAAGAACTGCATTATCAATGAAGGTGAACCAGTGATACCAAAACCGCTGCTCTCTGTACTTTTAACCGTAAAAACTTCAGGTGACAGAAATTCAGTGTAGTATGCAACTGCTAAAATTTCCTATTTACCAAATTGTTAAAAAAGGTAATCACCAAATGACATCTGGCCCTTTAATATTATTTTACTTTTGAAAGTTTTTGATATAAGCAAGGAGACAAATCTTCTAGCAACCATAATAAATGTTGATTTTCTAGGAAAAAAATAAAAACAAACACTCTAATTGTGTTTCCCTTTACTAAAGGGTATGAGAAGCATATGAGAGAAACAGTACCTGTGTGAACTCACTAGATTATTGCTAAAGCTTTTTCAGAGAATCAATTGATAAAGTGGGTCTTTGGCCAGCCGATCAGAATGAATAACAGCATGGTTAAAATGAGAAAATTGTGCAGAGGCCAAAGTGGTGGTAAATGGAAGCTTCACTTAGCTGTACATAGAGTATATTGTAGAAGACAAAGAAAATAAAGCTGATGGTATGCATTTGTATCTCATAGTGACAGCTTTATAATTCAATATGTGCAACCACCAAAGAGGAACAACAGCATGCCAGTCTTAGTAAAAGTTATGGAAGTTATAACTAAAGAAATAATGTAGAAAGCAATAACATCAGTCTAAGGTAGCTTATCAGATCATGGTAAAGTAAAGGTTGTTGGAAAAAGGGACAGCTACTGAGCTCTGAAAAGACAAGGATTTGGGTAGAGCAGTTGTGAATTTCAGTGCATTAAATGATGGTCATGGCCTCTTCATGAAACAGAAACTAGTTTGTTAATCAATGGATTAGGAATCAGAAGATCTGAACACTCTTCCCACCTTAATCAAAAGAAGCTGGGCAAGAATATCAGATGCCTACTTTGTCACTAACACAGGATAATTATTTCCAGTCCCACTGCTAAACTGCTGAGTGTAGAGCATTGAGAGGAGGTGGACAACCAGAGGAAAAAGGAAAAGAGCACAGCACAGATGCATGGAAGGAAGATGTGAAGCAACTGTGAAAAATCCTGAACTTTGCTGCTCTAATTCTCTGAGCAGCACTTCGCCGAGTCCTGGTAGCCTCCTTAGAAGACATGGAAACCAGAAACCTGAACTCAGCTCTGGCCTACTTCTGTTCTGGTCATAATCAGGGGAATTCTGCATAAAATCCATCCGCACACGTGACTTGAATCCCAGTCAGTTCTAGGTGAGCCAGCCACACACCATCAAACCTAGTGAGCAGCAGAATCCAAATTTTATAAAATATTCTCTCTCTCCTTTTTTCTCAGTTTCTGTGGCCAGAACAAGTCTCCTTCTTAAAGAATAAGTTGGGGGGGAGACTACTAGCCCAGACTATTTCCGCATCTATTTTATAAGTAACATAAAATTATTTATATGCCAAAATTGGAGGTTTGTCCAAACTGATGTAAAGCACCTTTGTGCTAGCTACATTAAAGTAGTGTTTAAAAGGCTTGGACCTACCAAGAATTGTGTCTCTCATATGCTCTTTTATAATGGCCAGTGAATCCATAGGAACATGAGGGAAGCTGAAGTATTATAGCTTGTGTCCTGAGAGAATGAACAAAGGAAACGTACCATGAAAAGCATGGGTAATAAAAACACTTTTTGGTTCAAAACTGACCTCTTTCGAAGAATATATAAACATACTAAGTTATAAATTAAATAGGGAGATCCATGTCATTTGTGGAGAACAAAACACCAATAAGCTCTGTGAAGTTTTAGCCCATTAAACACAGGGGGGTTTATATTATAATATAAATATTTTAGAACAATTAATTGTTGGGATCCTATTGTGCTGAGAAAGTATATTCTTAACTCCGACACCAAGCCCAGTCATAGTGAGAAAACATTTAAAACACAGAGTTCTTACAATGTAATTGAAACAAAAAGAATGGCAAGAACACCATAAACAACATGAGGAGAGTGATTATTTTGCCTAAGACGAGAACTAAGGAACATTCAGTCAAACTGCTGGGTGCCAGATTTTAAGCAAACGGAAGGAAGTACTTCTCAATATAATGCATAATTAAGCTGTGGAATCCATTGCCACAGGACGCTGTAAATGCCAAAACTATAAATACATGGCAGATAGGTCCATCAGGGGCTATTAACACACTAGATGCAACCTCCAGTTCAGGAAGTCCCTAAACTTCTGACGGCCAGAAGCTGGGAGGGTATACCAGGGGAAGGGTCATTTTATTCTTGTTGTGCTTTAAACTTTCATCCAGTGGCCCCTGTCAGAGGCAGGACGCTGGGCGAGAAGAGCTGTAGGTCTGCTTAGGTATGGCAGGCCTTATGTCCTCTTGATGAAGACACATGTATCAGAAGGGAGCCTGGCTGATCTCAGGTCAACGAAAAAGTAAATAGTAAGGAGCTTGGCTCAGTGTAGCCAGGCATGCATCATTTAGAAAAAGAAAAGTATGCAAGGACAGAACTGTAAATGCAAGTATATACACAGGCTACTCAGTCATTCAAAGTCACGGCAGGTTAAACTGAAGGAGGAGACCATCGTATCAGTAACTCAGAGAAACTCATTTAAGTTAATGGAATAAGCTGCTGATGGAAGTCCTACAGAAGCACCCAGTTAAAATCAATCCAAGTGAAAGGTGGAAGCATTTTGGGGAAGTAGAATATCAAATTATATACTGGATGGCTACACAGGTTTTGGATTGAGAACAGGAGGTAAGATTGATTAATGGTTTTTATCATAAGCATATACCACGGAAAAACATCAGGTCAAGTCGGTACATAGCCCTTAAACATTCTTAATTATATCACGAAAGAATTTTGCATTTTGTAGTGATCAAAAATCACACATTCAAGAGATATTGCCTCAAGTATATCCATTCATAATATGTTTTCTGTATAGTAGTGCAGTGCTCTACACAGGTACATTTTCATGTGATATAATACATCACCTTTAATGTGTTAATAATGCTCATCTACAACTAAGCTAACACCAACAGCACTGTGTGAATAAATGAACCCTGTAACTAATATCACGTGCGGTGACAACAGCAAACTGTATTCTAGCTGGCACATGACTTTAAGGTAGACAAGTATGGGCATTAGTCTACAATATAAACCAATTGGTCAGTGAAGTAAGAAATGCTTATTTGGAAAACAAGACATGAAAATGCAGCTCAGAGGCAGCTTTTAATCTTATATCGCGGATTACAGATTACATTATAGACTTTTCAAACAACCACAAATTGTTCATTCAGGCTCAGTAATTACAGTTTCTGTTATGTCAGGAATGTCCCAAGTAACAGGTAAATAATAAAGATAGAACTTAACTTCTCTGTGATATATCAGAAACCCTTTTCCTGGATGAAATTGGTGCGTATGACTCTCATTTGTGAACTATCTGGCATTACCCCTAGGTAAATTATGTCTAATGGGTTCTACACTGTCTAATTTAAAAGCCATTAAAGCCCACCTGCTTTCTCACAACTCAACCTGCTTATTAAGGTGAGGACAGTCCTATTTGCATAATGAATGGTCACACTAGTGAGCCTGTTTTTGAGTTGCATGGAAAAGGCCATACAGTTTAATTGGAACTGTTTACATTTTCATGTCCAAATCATGGGCAGGCAGCTCAAGCATCTTAAGGAGGCTGAGTAACAGTCCTTTGTGGAAGTCCCCTCAAACATCATCTGTTTTAATATGCTAAAATGGAAATAGGTCTAAATAGAGAAAAGTTTTAATTTGTGTACATGTAGAATAAAGGGAAGCGAACTTCTAGGTGACCACTATCTTTCTGCCACCAATAGAGGCTGTTTCCTGGGGAGAGCTCAATTCCTAACTGACTACATGTAAGTAAGTTTTGTATGGCACAACTGCCTCCGTAAGAGGTGCTGTCTGACAGTAAAATCCTGCCTTTGAGGTGTTTTGGAGGATGGTCTCACAAATGAAATTATTGCAGTGTACAAATATCACCTGAAGGGTCATTGGCAAATTTATTAATAGACAAATGATATCAGGAAGATTAAGCATCTGTACCCAGGCAGGGAATCCATTTTAGATGCAAAACCATAATGTAGCACTAGAAATGCTCAAAAACCTTTCACCTACCCGGGGCAGATGCTATATCTCATTTTTTGGTAGTTCTGGCTACAGTCAGGCCCTTGGATATGAATAAGAGGTAGAGATGACACTGGCTTACTTTGTAGGAACTGGCTTAGTTTGTAAGAACTAAGAGCCAAGAGCCACAAGACTATTTACAATTGTACAGGTTATGGGATGAAAGATTAATATCTACAAAAACAGTAATTAACTTTCATATCCACCAAATGTGCTGTATTTTCAGGAAGGGAATGAAAAGAAATGTATTCATCCTTTTTGAAAGCTGAGATTTCAACTCAGCATTTTCAAAATTTGCAGGTTTCTAGCTTACAGAAACCTCTCACTCATGGGATTGGTGAGCCCTGTAGTGCAGTTATACTGCAGCAGCATTACTCAGAGTGGAAAAATGAAAGTTTAACACATTCACTTTAAAGGTGAATGTAGAACTTAGTTATAAGAGTTCTCTTGAGACTTTTCCAAAAGAAGGTTTGTTTGATAGGAAGAAGTCTTTTAGATGATTTGGAAACATGCAATGCTTTCAATAACTTTCAGAACTCTATCCCAAACTGTTTCACAAGCCAGGACTTCAGCAGACAACCTAACATTAGTGTCTAGCAAGTAGTTCAGTGTCTCTGCACCGGGTAGACATAGTTCTTTTGTATTTTGTATTTTTGATCGTACTGACAGGAGATGTTTCCAAGTAAGTGCAAGTCCAGTCCTTCAGCAGACATACTGACTGCCATTCCAGTTTCAGAACAGGGACTTCCGACACAAATAGTTCATGGTTTCCAAGGAACCTTACTGCTTATGCTCCAAATAGCTGGGAAGTATGGAGTTGCAAAACTATGCTAGAAAAAATTAATTTCACTCCAAACACTTATATAACTCAGTCTCAGACTTCACTGGCAATAGCTTAAATAAATGTCAGAGCAAAATACCAATCCCAGTCTCTAGACAAAACTCAAACCACAGCCAAAGGGCTAGATCTGTGCTAGAAACAGCAATATTCAAAAAGAATGGTCTCACAAAAACTTAATTAATCTTCATCCTAATCTGGTTTTCTCACAAGTGTTCTTCTTGTGCCTCTTCTATCTTTGCCTCTCATACTTCTTTGATTGCTTTCCAATTTTTATGCCTCCTATGCTGTCTTTTGCTCCTCCACTCATTCTCAAGTGGTTTTCAGCATCCTCTTGTAACGCCAGCACACACTTTCTATTTATTTCCACACCATCACAAATTCTTTTTTGCATCCATCCTCTGAAAGACCTATCTTCATAAGGACAGTTCTACTTTGAAACTAGAGTGGGGAGCAAGTCAGAGAGATTCTGCCTTTTCTCTCTTTTTTTGCCTTCCTATCTGCTATTTCCTTCTTGTTGTTGTTTCATTACTACTTATAAATAGGCACACAAATATATACATAGACAAAATAAAGAAAGTGGGGGTTTGTAAATTTACAAAGTATCAAATTCTTGGTTTACAACTCCTTTGTATTAAGGCCTGCAGCTAAGAACGATTTAATAAAAACTAACTTCCTATAACCACCAATTTCAACACCTACATCAGCTATAGCAGCAGAGTGGTTTGCATTTAATAAAAAAATCTTGGATCCAAGTTGGCAAGGTTAATTATGTATGCATTCACGATGATCTTAGTGGTGAGAAAGCTGTACACTTAACAGACAAGAGTAATTACACTGTGAATTAATATGAGAGCAGATATTGCTCCCTATAAAGTAAAAAAATGTTTGTTTCCCCCATTTACTCCTCCTGTTGTAACTTAACATAAAGGACTGTTTTTAAAAATAGTGACTGTAAATGGGTTTGGATGTCATATCAAATTAGGTTTCCAGTTCAGTTCTAGTATCATTAAAATTTCTAAGCTGATTACATGAGAATATGTCTTTCTATGTACCAGGTCCAAGAAGCAAGATCCTTACAGACTTTCCTTCAATTTGAACTACAAATGTGCAACAAACCACATTGCAAATAGGTAAAATAAAAAATTTAATGTGCTTTGCATTTCCATGTTCTTTGCACAGATTTGCTTGCCTAGAAAGCATCAGGGGTTATTTTTCAGTTTGTTTGTACATGTAAATCCCACCCTCCTAGACCTGCAGAAACTGAATTATGTGCCAAGACCAGAGTTAGTTCAAACAACTCATCTTTTAATTTCAGTTAAATTTTAGTCTCAGATGTTCCACTGCTTGTGAGGCTTTGCCTAGGGTGTGGGGAAATGTTGGAAAGCTGCCAGTCAAGTCACTGCTGATTTCTAATGCCAGTTCTCATATCCAATACTCCCACAATTTGCTTTCTCTGCATTATAAGAGTCTTATCTCATTGGACTCTGCCGAGTGGACTGAAATGTTAGAAATTTGTGTCTGTTTATGTTACAGATGTCCCATCCTCCCGCCCGGATTCTTTGTCAATAATTGGTTCCTGAGTTTCCCCAATGTTAAGTATTTCAGTTTCGACTTTCCAAGCACCTTCCAGCAAGTTTTTAGGTACTGTACAACAAGGGTTGCCTGAGACTCTTTTTATTTTGCTTTTTATAAAACGAGAAGATGTTTTGCAGAGTTGGCTCCACTCCAGTTACACTTCTGTTGAAATGGTTTCACAGGCGCAGGAACTCTTTCCTCAGCAGCAGTCCCAGCCCCACAGCAGAGCAGCTGGCAACACACGTACTCAAAAGCTGATTGCTGGCATGCAAGCCTACTCTGCCCCAGTTTGAGTGTGGATATCATCAGTGGTCTCCCACCTCCCTGACAAATCCAGCAGCCAGAATTCAGCACCTTCCCCTTTAGGTCCCCTTTGGACCTTTTCTGGTTTCTATATATATTTAGGTATTAATTTGGAACGGGTAGAGGCAGCAAGGCAGAGTAACTGAATTTTATGGCCCACAGTCAGAGCACTCAATTGGGATGTGGGAGACCAGTGTTCAAGCTGTATGAATTAAAGTAGCTTTTCCCACACTGCGGATGGAAGAGCTCAATGTCTGTGCCAATAACTATAACACGCTTTCTAATTTATTTTGTAATGTCAAGAGTATATGGTGCATGTTATTTTTTCTTTTGCCAGTTTGGCTGGTAATTTCTTTTTCTTTTAGTTTATGGGTTTCAAAGACAATTTTTTGCTTTTCATTTTAAAGTGTTGCCCATGCCTGAGTTGACATCAGACAACTTTGGATAGGCTACAGATGTTTAGAGATGCCAGCCAGTCCACCTACTAAGCAATGTCTGAGCAATACCAGGCCTTTTGCCAGGCCTTGTTGTTATGCCACTGTGACTGCCATTGGCTCTACTTAAAGTGGGTGGGGTGAGGGGTTAACATTGCACATTTGTTCTACATTTTAAACTAAATGAAAAGTATTAGGATTATCCATTAATTTAAAGCACAGCGAGGAGTGCGTAAACTGAGAAACTCTTCAACATCGAAGTGTCATGTAATTCCTGACCATTTATTATTATCCTTTTAAACCTACCACTTTGCAGTGTTTGCTTATGAGAAACTATTTGTGTTGGTAGCTTCGCTGTTATCTAACAAAAAATGGCTTGACATTGCTGCCAACATTTCTCTCTATTACGTCTCCAGACGTGTTCTCTCTTATTCGTAAGTAGCAGGTTTTCTCCTCCACCTTTGCTGCCCCCTCCTCTTTGTCCAGAAAATGGCCTTCATGTTCCTGTTCAGAGGGCTTTCACACAGCAATTAGAGCTCACGGGAAGAAGATTCACAGAAACTTTTTCCCAGTGAGATTCTTTTATAAAGAAACTCAGCACGTGCTGCTCTTACTTAGCACCTTTCACATAGTGTGCTCTGAACTATCTTTTAAGAGGAGCCATATTGTATGAACTTGCTGCATTTTTACACCACAAGTCCCAGCAGAGCGGGCTGGGACTAGAATCTAGTGCAAGATGATCGGACTCTAGCAGTTAGTCACAGGACAAATTTTAGCAATTCATCAAACAGCCCCAGATTTGGGGTTCTCTCTTTCCTACAGGAAGGAATATCAAATCCTCAGTCCTCTTTCAATCAGTGAACGGATGGGTAATTGCCTAACTGTAGCAACCAAAGGTGAGCCTATCTCTATGTGCCATCAAATTCAGATTAATTTACTTTTTACCCACTCTTACTACCACTTATACAGCATTTAGATTCATAAATAAGTTAATAGCACAATCTTGTGAAATTTCTTGGGCATGTAGTTAACCGAAAGGAGCTACTCCCATCAGAAGCATATGGATATTTTTAGTTTTTCTCAGCTCACATCATGCCTTTCTCTGAGAAACATAGGGACTGCCATGCTGAATTAGTCTAGTGGTCCATGAGTGCAGCATCCCCTTTAGTAGGATGTGTTTCTGTGCTAGAAATTTCAGAGAACAGTGCAATAGTAAAGAAGTGTGGAATAACATGACATCAGGGAGGTTTCTACCACCCAGCAACAACATTAGCACCTGATTTATGTTATACAGGAGCTGGTATCTGTTTCCCATGTGTTTAAAAGAAACAGTGGTCATCACTGATAAGTAGAAATATTTGTTCTAAGCACCCAGCTTGGGCAAGAAACTTTTAGATGCTGCAGACACACTGCCCAAATCCACCCTAAGTTCTAGGCTTTGCTCTCCAAAGTACTTCACAGATCATTTTCTAGAATATAGCTTGCACATTTCCGCTACAAACCCAGCTCTACTTAACCATGGCCTTGTAACATCATAAAATCCAAACAAAGCAAATGAGATTTGAAGCCTCTGAACTGAAATTACTTATTGCCAGCTATATAACAAACTTTCAGAGAACATAGGACAACTCCAGATTTTGGCTATCTTTAGGGAACATTGGAAAATTTTCTTTTCATGTATGTGACTTTATTGCAAGTCACACAACATTATTCTTCTTTTTTTTTAATCCCAGCTCCTACAGTAATAGTTACGTGGACATATCAATCTTGATCTATTTATTTTCTTAAAAAGACTCTAGCATGCAGGTCTACAGAGAAAGGCTTATAAGTGTGTACCATAAGGACTTAATCTATAAGAATATTTTTTAAAGAAATGAAGTGAATTATTTCTTAAAATCTCATTAATTTACACAGCCTTCAACAGGGTTTTTGTGTATTAGATGAGGTAAGGGTAAAAGTGTGTTTTTCTGGCATGTTTTTTTAACTACAGCTACAGTTTTAAATGTTTGGATTGGTACTACCTGGTAGATGATAATTTTTTTCACTCTGGGAAGAATTACTTTCACTGCATTATTTACCTCCTTGGCCTGTCTAAGCATATAAAAATACAAAACCATATGTCTTATCCTTTAGAAAT
The DNA here is from genome assembly GCA_013401275.1 of Pandion haliaetus. Classification (NCBI taxonomy): domain Eukaryota; kingdom Metazoa; phylum Chordata; class Aves; order Accipitriformes; family Pandionidae; genus Pandion; species Pandion haliaetus. Next base: position 16,892 of record VYZV01007291.1, on the reverse strand, counting down.
GTATAAACACCAAGATAGTTACACCAATTGTCATCCCTGACTACAGGACAGTTCTTGCTCTTTACACCAAAAAGAATGTTACCTATTTACTTTATCATTCATCATTTTTTATATTTGTCTTGTCTGTCATACCATATTGCCCACTTCCTTTTCCAATTACACAGTTCTAATCTCTTGTGATATTTAAATAAGGAAAATGTTCCATCCTTCTAATCTATGAATATCTGCTACTAAAAGAAATTTCACTTTTCCCTGTTGTATGAAAGGAACATACTGTACCAATTAAAGAGCCTTCTATGAAGAAATCTAATTATAAAAACACAAGGCCTGATTCAAAGCCTATTTTAGTCCATGGAAAGACTTCTGTTGACTTCTTTGGGCTCAAGTCCATATTCAGCAATGGTTAAATTGAATAAGAAAAGAGCTTATTTCCAGTTAACAAACAACTCATGGGCACGTTGAATGCAAAAATATATTTACATTATCTCTACATACTCCACTAAAGCATACAAATTGACCACTTCTGGAAATACAGTTTTGTATTGTATCAGAGAAAAAAGTTCATATGAGAAGTCATGTATTTCTTACATGTGGGACTTTTAATATATGTGACCTATATATCTGTACAGCAGTATGGATTTTTACAGAAAACATATGGAATGAAGAAAGTATTTTCTACAGTGAATGTAACATGATAGAGATGTGAAACCTGCTTTCTGAAACGTAGCCATTCTTCAGATGAACTACTTTAAAATTCCTCATTCAATTATATTCTATGTCCAGATTTCTACAGTAGTTCCCAGTCAAATAGCCATAGCCTATTCTTTGTTGTTAGTGGGCCCTTCTACCGCCTTGAAAACCTGCATCCATCAAGAGGCCTGAACACAGGAATCAGAGTAGACTTTTTTTTCCCTTTCTGCCCTAACAGCAGGGCAGCGGAAGCAGTGGGATTTGCTCCTTTTTTGCGTTGCTTGTTTTCTGGAACTGGCAGAGGAAGGACTTCTTTTGGTCAGTAATACAGACTACACCTAGATCCAGCCTCTGTGCCTGAGACAGCTTGCTGTGCAAAACAAAAGTCTCTGTGTGTAAATTCCCCATTCACACAATTTCTTTCTCCACTGTGTGAATTCAACCTGTCTGGGAAACTGCCAGAGCTACCAGATGAGTAACTCAATAGAGGAGAGTTTGCTTTGAGGCAAGGAATGGGGCCTGTGGCTCCAGCCTATCTTAGCTGTAGGAGCTGGAAATAAACCACAAATACTGCTGAGCTTATGCTGTTTTCTCTCTCAGTAGAAAGCATTATATTTGCAGAATTTTGCCATTGACATGTATGGGGTGAGAACTACATTTCCAACCATTTTTTTAATAGAGAAAAGCAGTTGAGTAATCACTACAGTAACTAAAGATTGTTGAGGTGAAGCCAGCTATGAAACATGCATATGTATTTTGAATGCCAGCCAGCACAATTTCTAAGAAACTTTCTTAACCTACACAGCCTATAGATAAAACAGTGACTTTGCTTTGGGTATGTGTCCTGAATGCAAGCAGAGCATATGCCATTTCAAAGTGGAGATGCACTTGAAACAGACAACTGGGTCTAAATCTCTGCTAAATTCCATGTAATTTCAGAGGAGAAATTTGCATCTTGGGCTCGTTCTTTCTTAACACACATATTAATGTTAATTTACCAATCCATACATTTAACACAGCTGGCTAAAACTGCCTTTCCACAACTTTATTTAAGCAAAGCTATCCAAGTGTTTTCTGGACATTGTTAACTTCCCATTCACATCAAACCTAGATCTCCAGAAAGAAAAATCCTTTCTAAAGGCAGGTTGCATCATAGCACATTCTCAGCAGCAAAATATTATCAAGCTGAATGGTTTATATTATGAATTGTGCATCCAGAAGCCTTTGTGAAGTATGAGTGACAAAAAACAAATTTCCTATGCAAATATTGAAACCTCATAATGATAGGTACTAGGATAACAGGTCTTGACTGATGTTTCTGGAAATTACGTCCATGTACACAATAATATAAATATCTTAAACCTTGCTTAGATGTGTGCATGAAATTCACTGTAACTCATTAGACTACTCATTTAAAAAAAAAAGAAAAAGAAAAAGAAAAAAGGAAACCCAGCAAAGTCAAAGTATAATAGAAATAATCACTAAATATGTACAGTCCGGGGATATTTTTCAGTATTGAATCAATTCAGAGCAGTTCTATTGACTGATTCTACAGGACTAGGGCAGCGATCGTCCCCCTGTACTCAGCACTGGTGAGGCCACACCTTGAGTACTGTGTTCAGTTTGGGGCCCCTCACTACAGGAAAGACATTGAGGCGCTTGAGCATGTCCAGAGAAGGGCAACGAAGCTGGTGAAGGGTCTAGAGCACAGTGAAGGGTCTAGAAAACAAGTCTTATGAGGAGCAGATGAGGGAACTGGGGTTGTTTAGCCTGGAGAAAAGGAGGCTGAGGGGAGACCTTATCGCTCTCTACAACTATGTAAAAGGAAGGCCAAGAGGAAACGGCCTCAAGTTGCACCAGAGGAGGTTTAGATTGGATATTAGGAAATATTCCTTCACTGAAAGGGTTATGAAGCATTGAAACAGGCTGCCCAGGGAAGGGGTTGAGTCACCACCCCTGGAGGAATTTAAAAGATGTGTAGATGTGGTGCTTAGGGACATGGTTTAGTGGTGGACTTGGCAGTGTTAGGTTTGCCCTTGGACTTGATGATCTTAAAGGTCTTTTCCAACCTAAATGATTCTATGATTTATTGATACATGGAAAACTAGTTCCTCTTTCACCTACCTTTCCTATGTGTTTTATTTGTCAGGACTCCCCCTAACAACTTCAGCTTTCCTCATTCAGAAGAACAACAATGCTAAAGCAGAAAAGATATTCGAGATATAATAATTCCCTTTCAGGGTTCCAAGGCAGGAACCAAACACAATTCAAAGTCTTCTCTGCTTTTCCACACTTTTCTGTTTTATCAGAGACTAATCATCCTGAAATACTCCTGTACAACCAAACCAAGCAGTCAGCTTGATGAAAGTAACAGAATTCTTTAAAAATATGTAGAGTTTAAGAAAAAAAAAGATTAAAAAAATAAAAAGGAAGAGTTCTTGGATGTGGTCAAGAAGAAGTGCATAGAAATAGTGTAAACAAAAGACAGTGGACTAGAGATACCACTGGTCTGATACACTATGACAATATAAAGTTCCAGAAAAACAATATGCTGAGAATCAAAACCAAAACCAATTTTAATTTATGTAACACTTTGTTCTTCAATCCAGAAAAGTCTGGAGATGTTAAGTCCTTTATCCATATCATCCATGGAGATGACATTCCCTGCTTGCAAAACATAAAAGAAAGTAATGTGAACAAAGAATAAATGTAGTGAGGAGCACTGTGAATATCATTATCTCATACAGAAATTCATAAGGGGATTGCTTCTCTTTTAATCCAGGATTCAGTTATAGCACATTCCCAACTTCAGTGTTCTTTTCAAGCCTTTAGACATGAAATTTTTTTCTGATTCTTCTCTCTGAAACACAAGTCAGCATTTTAGTCCTGATTTTTCTGTGGCTTTCTTTCTATGAGTTTAACATTTCAGTCCTCATCATTGTTGCGGCATAAATATTTATATTATACTGTAAAACAATGGACAGTAGTAATTCATGCACAGCTGCATTATTAAACAAACACAATTTCTGTACGTTATGGATTGCTCAAAGAAGTCCAAAACTTCTGAGTTCCAAGAATCCACTGTATCTAAGCAATTTAAGAATTAACCATTTAGGAGTATCTTTTAAAAGAATATGAGAGCATATTAATGTGATAGAAAAACTTGCCTGCTAGAAAGACCCCTTCACAGTAATGGAGATAAAAGGATTAATTGGCTATAGCGGTTACTAAAAGCCAGTCAACGGAAGATCAGATCTCTCAAAAATGGAAGGAGGAAAATAGATTGTAAGCAATCAGTGTTAAATTAATCAGTTAGGCTGTAATGAGTGACATATGTCTAGGATAAAAATTCAAGGCGAGTTTTTCTCAACCTATGTGCAGCAGACAGGAAAATCTGTTCATTCCTTTCCTTTCTGTTGCTATCTATTAATGGGTGAGTGGCTCAAACGCCTGATGAAAACTTCAAAAAAGTCAAGTGGAGTATTTCTACTGATTTTTCTGGACTTCAGATCAGAACTTCAGTAGGCAGAGAGACTGAAATCTTCTATCATTTTTGCCATTCCCTCAAATATATCTAATCTTTGATAAAAATCCACAATAATTCTGTAGGATTCAACTGAATTGCCTTGAAATGCATCACATTGATTTGTTGCTCACAGATATTTTAAAGAAAAGATGAAGACCAAGTCAAAAGCTTGCATACAGTCAGAGCACATCAAGCAGAAAAAAAACTGCAAACACTGAACTACAAGCTGAGACGCAGAAGTGAAACTGGGCTATGTTGTACACTAACTAGTTCAGTATAAGAACAGAGGCAGACAGAAAATGGGAGTGATAAATATTCAGCACTGGATGAAAGTAATGACTTCCCATTTTAAGAAACAGCTACATGTAGCACATATGGATAAACTGATTCAAATAAATTTTAACTGGCCACTGAATTTATCTCTAAAATCTGTACATTTTATTTCTTCTCTCTTAAAACTGTTTTTAATGCCTATTTTCTTTATGACATTGCATATGTTTTCTTTTAACGACTCTCTGTCTCTCCATTCCTTGTTTGAACTAAGACATGGACTTAAGCTTAGGTCTCCTACATCAACTTCTCCAGTGTCATAGAGAAGCCAGTCACCAGGAAAATGAATTCTACTTGAGACTTGAAGATCCTTGTAGACATCTGACAAGCCTAAGTGACATTGTTTTCAGAAGGTAAAGGAAGCCAATAACAAAGGACAAGTCTTACAAAAAAACCCAGCTGCCATGTGCAGGCATGAATACTATATTACGTGTGTGCCTCTCATTTTACATAGATGAAACATTATTCTTGACCTTGACTCCAGTTAGTGCACTGGAGGTTGCACCAGTCTTGTGTGTGTGTTCAGAGGACTGACCCACCATTGTGCTGTGGAAACAGAGTGGGAGGGGAGGAAGCTAATACAAGCATCCTCTCTGATTCTCCTTTAACTTCCATCTCTGAGGAGCTGCTATCTGAATTCCTCGGACCTGGAGACATTCCAGAGCAATTAGAGAGTGCATCCCCTGAGACAGGACTGCAGATTTTGCTGAGCTTTGTTAGTTCTTTTTATTCTTTTCTGTTGAATTAAATGAGAAAAAAGGCTTAGGGCTGTATCGTATGTTCACATCCTTTTTAAGCAGACAAAACCACATGGAGCTCTGTTTGTGCTGACTTGCCAATGTAGCTAACCCTTTCTCTTCTTCAGTTCTTCAGTTTTTAAGATGTTTTGAAAGTCTGTATGAAACTAACTTAACAGTCAAGTTCAGCACTATTGAAAAATGGAAAGCTCATTTTTGTCTGACTTTCTTTTTACTGACCTTTGTATTTGACTCAAACACTGTGATGGGATCAAGAAAACATAGACCAGAATCTGTATACCAAATGTATTCAAGAGTCACATGCTAGCTGAGAAGTACATTCAAACAGCAGTTCATTCAAACTCTTTCCTATTATTTCCTATTTGACAATATGTGCGTAAGGATTTTCAGATACTATCAAAACCAGGCAATGTCAAATCTAGAAACCTTTAGCCTGAAGAGATTTAAAACCAGGGGAGCTTTAGCTATGGCAGAAGAAAGTTGAAATGTTAGCAGTATTGAATCATGCAAACTCCAGAGGTCAATTCCTCTCCTTATATTTTGAAAGATGGCTCTTTAAATGTTGATGAAACTCCAAGTTTATGGAGTTACTGGCTGTCTGCAAAGGCTTCTTTACATCTCTAATATGATTTGATATACCTACCAAAGCTTTTTAAAGGTCTAGAAGTGTGCTATGCAAAAGAAGGAGCTCTCCAGATACTACTCATAACACTGCACTTTTCCAAGTATTGGCACACCATTTATGACAGACTTCTACAAACCCATTACTCTGTCTGATTCAGCAAAATAAACTGGCTTGCTGCAGAAGGGGAGAAGCTGGTAAGTGGAATATTGCACAAGAGTACTGAGGTAGGAATACAGTGTCTGTGCATTCTTTCCAATTCTGCTAAGAAAAATGCATTATAACTAACTGAACCTGTGAAACAAGCTTTAAATAAAATAGTCATCTGTGTCAGAACGTGACTAAACAGCATTTTTAACAGAAGTGTAACATTGCTATAGCTACTGCTTGTTTTTCTTTCTATGCTTCAGTTTAAACTTTTAGCTATGTGATACTGTTCTGAATCATGTATGAGCTGAGTGTGTGTACTGAGGGAAGGACAACACTTTCCAAATCATCTCCACAGCGGCAAGTTCTTGGAGATGCTGTAACTTCAAATGCTGGTAGTACTTAATAATCTTGAGCTTGTAAAGTCTGATGATGCAAGACAGCCTGGTTGTAAGTCATACAGTTAATCTGCCTGGTGTATATCTTATACAATATACAACTACAATATAATAACTACAAAAACATTTGCAAATAATAAAAAGCAGGAAAGACAGCTGTGGAGTCACTGCAAATCAAAATATTTTGCAGTCTCATTTCAAATTTTGCTAAAGAAACAATGATGTGATTTTGAACTGACTTTGGTCACACAAAAAATCAAACATAGGCTTTGCAAAAAAGTTCAAGACTAACCATAATTAAACAATTTAACATTCAAAACAAGCACCCTTGTAAGATTTCTTAAAAACTTCACTATAAAGAAGACCCTTGGTAAATACATACAGAACCATTCCTTTGGCTCCCACTTGCAATATTTTCAAAGAAGATAGAAGAATTCTTATTCTCTCTGCCATGGCCCTGAGGCACCGCCAGGCCTGCCTACCTCTGCCCAACCCCCAGGGCTCCTCCCACCCTGCCCACAGCCCAGGACCCCATTTCAGCTGCCCAGGACCATCAGCCCCTGCCCCAGCAATGCCACAGCAGGGCCAGTCTCCAGCTCCCCACAGCCCTGCCCTGCCTGGCCATGGGCTCTGCTGAGCCAGGTACACCAGTGGGCCCACATTCCAGCCTGGCCTTGGCCCATCCCTGTCCCCGAGGAGGTGCCCGCTGCCCTGGGCTGGGGCTGCCCTGGTGTCCCCGGCTGCCCTGCTCCAGGCTGGGGCAGTGGGATGGGCCCTGGCTGCCGGGCCCTGCCCTGCTACCCCAGGGAAGCCCCAGGTGCTCCCAGCCCCCAGGGAGGTCCTGGCCCATGTGATGCCTGGACACTCTCCTCGTTTGGCAAAAATACATGTAAATATTCACTTTTTATCAGCTTTAATTTTTGCTTTATGTTATATTTTGCCTATGAGATTTTAAGCTAAACAATTAAGAACAAGTAAAATATGTACGTGTGCAGTGTACAGCCACTGGTCTTAGCGTGGGAACTTTTGGCAGCAACAGAAAAATGACACTTTGAGTGTTACAGTGTCCCATTTGCTCCAACATTATGATATACTGAAAGTGGTTTTATACTGACAATACTGAAGGACAGTGGAACTGTAAGAAACTACCTCAGGGCATTAGCACACAGACATCCTTTTGTGTCTTGACACATCTCCCTTGTCTGATCACCTGTGCTAAGTATTACCGCACCTACCCAAAAATGATATGCAAGCAGGTGCCTACAGCAGAAATCCTTGCTACAGCAGGATAAAAAAAATGATGTGCTTAAAAAAGAGCAGCAGAATTCCTTTGGTGAGATGCAGAATTAAATACTGTGATACCAGTGCCAACTCGCTGCAGTGTGGGTTGGTCATTCACACTGTGACCATGACATGTTATAAATCACACCTTTTGTATTGCAACAGGTCCAGGCATACTGCAACCTACTCCTCTGAACCTAGAATGCAGCCAATCATAATGAATGGCATGCTTGGGAAACACATATTATAAACATAAAAATGCCACACCTGGGAGGTTGGAAGACTTTTTCCATTGAAACCCAAAGAGTTGCCTACTCCTTCCCAGATATTGCATGTCTGTTTTCATTTCCTACTTTTATTGTCTTAACATAAATTGTGCTTTGCTTTCTAGTAAAGAGTGATTTTCTTGGTAGTGGACAGATATTGCTGTAGTTTTATATCCAGAAAGCCAAGTTCTTCATCCTCTTTGGCTGCAGATCTTTCCTTACAGGGGGGGATGAAGCACAGTCTTGAAGCCCAAGAACAGTCCTGGGTTGTTGGTACCATTTACACTCTCGCTGTTTCCCTCATTTGCCTTCTTTTCTTACTTATTGCTTTATACTACCCTGTGAAACCATTAAAAAATAAATTCTCCGTCAATACACAACATCTAAGCCTCTGAATGCAAGTATCTGCATGGTAAGCAGAAACAATTACTTGATTAATGTGTGAGGGCAGGTTTGCCATGATTTTTTTTTGTTTTATTTTATTTTACTTTTATAACCAGATGAGCCATAGACAAGTCAGTTTCCATAAAAGTATATTATCATCTCACCTCACTGCATCTACTGTAAGGGGGAAGGGGAGGAGCAGCAGAATGGAGTCATGCTTGGAAGTATATCATCTCAGTTCTCAAAAACCCAGATGCTGGTACCTGAACAATCCTTCATCTCTGCCAAAGTCTCCTGGTTCACCTTGTATCACAGACAGCAATCAAACTTCCCCCTTACGTGACCTGTTACATGTCTTCATACTTTTGATCCATACCATGCAGAGTGGATTCTAGCAGCCAGCTAAAGCTGATCCTGGGATTGTCATGAAGCAGGAGACATGGGAAAGTCAGTCAGTCACAAACTTCCTTGTCATACAATCATAGAATTGTAGAATGGTTTGGGTTGGAAGGGACCTTTAAAGGTCATCTAGTCCAATCCACCTGCAATGAGCAGGGACATCTTCAACTAGATCAGGTTGCTCAGAGTCCTGTCCAACCTGACCTGGAATATTTCCAGGGATGGGGCATCAACCACCTCTCTGGGCAGCCTCTTCCAGTGTTTCACCACCCTCATCATAAAAAATTTCTTCCTTATATCTAATCTAAATCTACCCTCTTTTGGTTTAAGCCATTACCCCCTGTCCTATTGCTACAGCCCCTACTAAAAAGCCTGTCCCCATCTTTCTTATAAGCCCTCATTGTATACTGAAAGGCTGCAATAAGGTCTCCCCAGAGCCTTCTCTTCTCCAGGCTCAACAACTCCAACTCTCTCAGCCTGTCCTCATTGAAGAGGTGCTCCAGCCCCCTGATCATTTTTGTGGCCCTCCTCTAGACTCTCTTGAGCAGGTCCATGTCCTTTTTATGTTGGGGGCCCCAGAGCTGAACACAGTACTGCAGGTGGGGTCTCGCCAGAGCAGAGTAGAGGGGTAGAATCACCTCCCTCAACCTGCTGGTCACGCTTCTTTTGATGCAGTCCAGGATACTGAATGCAGGTCCAGGATGCTGGCCCAGTTCAGCTTTCTGGGCTGCAAGCACACATTGCCGGGTCACTGCCAAGCTTTCCACCCACCAGTACCCCCAGGTCCTTCTCCGCAGAGCTGCTCTCAACCCACTCATTGCCCAGCCTGTATTTGTGCTTGGGATTGCCCTGACCCACGTGCAGGACCTTGCACTTGGCCTTGTTCAACTTCATGAGGTTCACACAGGCCCATTCCTCAAGCCTGTCAAGGTCCCTCTGGATGACGTCCTGTCCCTCCAGTGAATCAACTGCACCACTCAGCTTGGTGTCATCTGCAAACTTGCTGAGGCTGCCCTCAGTCCCACTATGTCATAGATGAAGATATTAAACAGTACTGGTCCCAATACGGACTCCTGAGGGACACCACTCATCACCAGTCTCCATCCAGGCATTGAGCCATTCACCATCCATCAGATACGTATCTCTACAATGTCCTGACATTTCAGCCTGGCAAGAAGTGTGTTTGCATGCACTGAACACAAGCACTCACTGAAATATGGTAACAGCGTGTTTATTTCTGCTGTAACTTTTCTTTCTTAACATCCCAGAACAACTGACAGCATTAGGGACTAATGAAAAACACATCTCTGGCTGAAAGTTCCTTCAACTATCAATTAAATGCCAATCTGATTCCTTTTTCTTGAAATGGACCAGTCCTCCATTCATTTTCTGCAATTAAAATAAGAACTTCGTGCTAGGTAATGTTTGCAGCAGCGCATGCCTTAGCCTTGGCTAACTCTATAGATATCAGCAGATTTACTCCAGTTTTGCAATATGCATCAATCAAAACTCTTTTAAATTGTGTTCACTATCCTGGCTATTATTTCCTCCTTTATGCCACAACTGTAACTCAGTCAACACTGCTTTCTGGTTCTAATGGGACTATCGGTGATTTTGGAGTGAAAAGTATGTTAAACTCAGCAGGCATGTTTAGCTCTAACAGAGTTGCTTTATCCATAGATCAGAAACGGGGGAAAAAAAGTCACTATCGTTATCCCTACTATCGAAGTAGGGAAGCTAATACATCTGGTAGTAAAGTGACTTTTCCAGCATCCCAGAGCTAGCACCAAGGCCAACTGGATCTCCTGAGTCACAGTTTAGTGCTTTGATTATTCAGCCTTTGGCCTCCCCGGGAGCATTCCTCAGTCTCTCCAGAGGATTTCCCAGGCAGAAATATTAGCACTGTACAACTGACCTGCAAACCAGTGAGCATACAGTCTGACCACATCATGCTTGTGACAAAAATGCTTGTAATATTTTTAGATGTGGCAGACTTCCAGTCACTTCATAGATATAGCTATTGCTTCTGCAAATAGCTGCAAGACATACACTAGTCCTAAGTAGGTGCCCAATGTTCTCTTTCTCCACTCAGACAAAATTTCTGAGAGGTTAAAAAAATAAAATTAAAAAAAAAAACAACCAACAACAAAGGAGGACAAAATACAGATATTCTGACAGGTGGTAGCCTTAAATTCGTGGTGTGTGTTTCACTTTAGTTTTACTTCTTCCTTTTGTCAGGAGAGCGTGGCTTTGACCAAACACTGTAATTATGCTTCCCAGGTATACTCTGTCTCCAGAAATGTGTGAATTAGATTTATAAAGTTGTGTTAAAAATATATGTATTCTCCTTCATGTCTCCACAATATTTATGGCTGAGAGCACCATGAAAGAATGTAGCTTCCCTGAATAACAAAGTACTAGATGACAGCATATTTAACAAACTCAGACCTAGATATAATGCAAAATTCCTTCCAAAAGGAGTAAATGCTGGCCCATTGTGTGCTGCCACACAAAAGTTCTCAGAGCAGGTTTGGCCCACATATGACGCAAAAAGTGGATTAGATAACACTGCCAGATGCTACCTTAATTAGTCTATTGCTATCAGTATTTTATAAACCTTCTATTATTTGGAGGAAGAGAAAAGGTTTCCAGGAGCGCCAAAGAGGAAAGATTATCCATATTGTTTATGACATTTAGGTTCCTACCCCAGTTGAGATGTAAAACAATTCCACCTTTGGGTAAAAGGTTATTTATAAGGGCAGTTTGTTTAAACGTATCAATTTTTGAAGGTGTTCAGAGGAAGATTTACTGTTGCTTACTTCATGGTGTGAATAATTCATTTTCAAGACAGGCGTATACTCATTTCAGAGAGGAAATGCCTCCAAAACCACATTTATTGACTGGGGGACCAGCATTCACCAAGCAACTTCAGATATGTAACTCACAGTAGGGAATAAGAGGAGCTTTAAGGAACATGCTGAAATGAAAAAAAGAAAAAAGGGTTTGCCCTTTACTGGTTACAACAAAACAAATCTTGTTTCTGCAACAATAAAAAACCTACTTCACATTCATTAGTGCCAAAACTCAGAAAGACATTCAGGCTGAAGGAGTGAGTAAATGCTGTACCAAGAACAACTGGAAACAAAGAAATGCATCCTGCCCGACTCAGTGACTGGAGCTCTCCTGCGCAGGGACTGGTTAAGAGGCCCAGCGGTGTACCCTGCCCTTGGAGAAATGTAGACAGCTGGTTTGGGGACACAGCCAGATCCACATAGCTGCTTGTCACATTTGGCTACAAGCTGTGAAGGGCTGCACAATGCTCCATTCTTAATCTTGCAAGTGGAGCACTATGCAGGCCTCTTTTGCATCACTCCCTGAGCCACCCGCATGTGACTGTTCATGCTAGTTAGACATGACTATAGATGCTGTAAGGTATTCTTTCTACCAGCTTTTATAAAAAATCTTCAGACTGTGCTGTGGAATGGGTTAGTCTCTGACTTATAGTGAAAATGAAATGAAAACAAAGATTTGTAGACTAAACGAAATGAAGCAAGGAACTGTGGGGTACTTGTGATAGAAGATGGCAGACTGCAGATTCATATTTCACTGAAGTCAAAGGATCCAGAAAATACATGCTTTAAGAAAGGAAAGAAACTACCCTCTGATGTAAAAGGCACCCCATCGGCAATAATAAGCACATTTGTTTCACGTTCGTATTATAAGGGTTGAGATAACGTTAGACACCAGGGATTTATTTTCCACTGTGCCAGACTCCTGTTCACTCGGCAGAGCTGACGGTAGCCATTCACATGCAGTAGCAAGGACACCAAAGAACTTCTGACTTCTATTCAGTGCTACCTTTTGCCATCTAGAATGTAGACCACTCTCTAACAGTACAGTATTTAGATTAAAACTGGATGTAGATGTTTATTTTCTTACATTTTGGAGAAGATAGGGAAGGCAGGAAACTCTCAGATGTAAATCTCCAACTGGTGCCCTCAGTCTCATTTTCATATCTTCTCTCTTTTGTCTTCCCAAACACATAAAATAATTGGAAACCGACCCATCAGCAACAAGTTCATGGCAAGCTACAAAACCAGTATACTTCTCTAAAGCAAAGCAATCTTTCAGCTTGAAAATTCAGTTACCATCCCTCAATGAAACAGCCAGAATGATCAGCAATGCCAATAAAGTATAACACACGTGCCATAGAAATCCTTTATGCATTTAACAGCCAATACACTGCATCTATTTAAAGTAGGTGATTCTATCAGCGCTAACTCCAAGCATCAAAATACAAACTTGATATCAGTTATAACAAATTAAGGTATTTCTGTGGAGGCAGTCAGGACATCACAATGACTATACAATAATTACTGAAGAGTAGTCGCTAAAGAGTAATACTTTTCAGTCACACACTAACTGAATGCCTCCAAAAGTGTTGCAATAGACTTTGTACCTGTAGCATGACTGAAACTCAGGAAAGAAGTGGAGAAAAACCAGTCCTGTAAACTTTTAATCACTAGAATAGTCCCATACTTTTTTATGGCAATGTTCACACAAGTAATATTATAGTTTATTAATATTTGCAGGGTAAAAATTAAGAATTTTCAAGGTAAAGATTAAAAGCACTTCTGCTCTGGCAGCAGTTAACTAGTATGAAATGGGATGAAGTCAACCAGAAACAAGTATTTATACACAATACGTAAGAATCTTGATACTTAAGAATAACAAAACCAAGTACCTTGATTGGCAGGGCTGAAGACAGGCCCTCCCCAGACACATGAAGACAAAGCAAAAGTACTCCTTTTAGTTCAGGATTAGAAGAGCATTGAAAAAAAAAAAATCTTTTTTAAAAGGACATAAAGTATTTTTGATGTTACGGAAATCCAGAGCATTTATTAATGAACATACATACATACATACACACACTCACTCACTTCAATCCAAACCACCTATCTTCACTTGCTGGCCATCCCTTTTGAACAAAAAAAATCCATCTTCGTCTAAGAATACATCTTCAGTCATGTTTCCACCTTTACTCCCATTATATTTTTATTAGTAACTTTTATTTCAGTAGCTCTATGAACAAACCAGGAACAGAGACTCATTGTGGTGCACACTGCAGAGACATAAGCCCATAAAGTACTGCCCTGATGAGCTTGTATACAAAATAAGAAATTAGCCATGCATGTCAATAGGACAAATGCACTTATACACCAAAGTAGAGACAGTCACAAGAGAGAGACATGTTTTACAAAGCAATCAGGAGGGAACATGCCAAGTTAATATCTCAGAGCATATGTGAGCTGATGTAGTTTCAAAATAGCTGTAATATTTTCCATTGTATTTGTCAAAAAAATGCTCTTATGATTGTACCTAGGGCTTGAATACAAATAAGTGGATCTGCTTTCACACACTGCCAGATAACTTCAGGATCAGTTCAGCTCTTACCCTAAAAGCAGCAAAGGCTGTTCCAATATCAATAATATTTTCCTGTTTTAATAATCATTATATTTGCTCATACATGCTTTGATTTTACCTTTCATGAATCTGGTACAATAAGCTCTACACTTATAAGAAAATGAATAGCCGAGGGAAAAGGTTATTTCCTTTGGCTCGGGCCTCACTCTTGCTGGGCTGGGCAGAACTATTCTTGACCCAGTTTTATAGGTTTCACAGTTGGCTGACCCATTCATTGTCAACTGATACGGATGTTAGCTCAAAATTGTCCTAGCAACCAAGAAAGCACACAAAGATCTGAAGAAACTGCAGCATTCAACATTTAATTTGAGATCTCCCATTCAGCGTGAGTTAGGCAAGCGCAGCAGAGAACATAGCTAGCATGGAGTAGGTAACAAACTACTTGTAAAAAGACCACTAGCTGGCTAAAACAGGGTTCACAGCATGCTGTAAAGGACTGTCTAATTAATAAACAGTCTAAAGAGCATGTGTCCAATCCAGAGATCATATATTCTCTCCTCAAAACTGAAGGACACAGAACAGATGGGACAATCTTGAAGTGGGTGCATATGGAAACAAGGCTCCTCTCCTTCCAGCAACAAATGACAGCGTTTGTGCAGATTCAGAACGGTTGACAGTGTCCAAGAACAGCCATGGCAACCTTGATACCTCCCGAGAATCCAGAGTTTCAATGTGCTGTTCATCACTCATCCTTCCCCTCCTTGTGTTTTAACTCTAAGTAACAAGAGGAGCCAATGATGTCACACTTTGTAAAGTGCATTAAGTCCAGGTTTGAGGGGAAGAACTGCTGTAAATCATTTGAGGTTTAAGAGGAAACATGTAGTAATGTGGTAAGTAAAGTTCACCAATACAGTATAATCTCCACTCCCACCCCCCAAAATGGCTTGGAATTACCATGTGAGTTTTAACCTGAAAATCAGGGTAACAGTAAGAAAATGGAAACTTCAACTTATTTAAGTATGTTTGCCAAGTAGAAAAATGCTCAGAAAAAGAGATTTAAGGAATAATAGCTTGCACTGGGAAAAGTCTTTATTACTGTGTCAACAATTTATAGGTGTTACTCTTGTAATTCTTGTAACAAGCTTAATCATATTGTACTACCCGAGCTACTTTTATTAGTCGGCTTTTATTCATTCTTTAATTGATTAAATGTCTTTTTTGGTCCTTTTTTACATTTTCTGAAATACCATTTTGCTCTTCCATCAACGCTGTTTAGATAGAAGCAAAGGTCAAAGTTTGTCTATTTTTTGGCAATCCGCTTGGCATTCTATGGACAAATTACAGTTTTCCTGTAACTAAGGTATGTGTGACACTGTATACAGATTGGTCCTTTAATAGATTTGGAGGAAAGCTCATGAAAAGGACTCTGACAGAAAAGTTGTATTTACCTTTACCAAGGTATTCCTGCTATTCCCTATAGTTAGAATGAGAAATTCCAAACCTGCCATAGGAAGTTTAACTACAATGGGTCCTAAAGAGCCTGATTTTAAATGGAATTCACAGCACTCACTCTTTGTTTTTGCAAAATCTCTTAGTGCACTCTATACGACCAGCCATTTTCTTTATTTGTCTTACAGGATTGCCCACTGGCGTCAGGCACCAGTCAAGGTGCTAGTGTGTCATACGTTGCTCCAACACAGAGCAAATAGATGGTTCCTATCCCACTCTTACTATGGAATGAGAATAATACAGATTAGTATGATAAGCAGCATCTGATGTATATAGGTCATCTGACCACTGATACCAATGAGATTATGAATTTAAATCCGTAACAAGAAAATTCTGCTTTCATATACAGCTGCTGAGTCAGCATTTGCCATGAAACGAACAGTTTTCAGTAAACAGTTTTCATTTTGTGGCTGATAAATCAGATCCATTCACTCCACATCTGTTCAGCCAAATGCTCTGGAAAGGATATAATTTTTTACCTGAGGGGATCGTTTATTTATTGGCAATGGTGTGCTTGGCTAGTACACAATATATGAAAATAGATATTGTCCTTATATTGAGAAGACTGGAATCAAAACAGACAAATCTACAAAGATGGTATTCATTGGGAAGTGCAGAGATTATTTGTTTAAATTGTTCCATTCTTGCAGAAATCGAAGTTGCATTTCATCATGGATGATGGATACTACACTGTTTGAGTAAGCTGTTTCAGGACTTACATAGCACAGTCAGTAATCACTGCAGGTGACCAGCCTCATACAGTGTCAAATAGACCAATTCTTTGTCTGTATCTTGCACCAGAGTGAAAAGTAAACTATTAGGGAGAGATGATTTGCAAAGATGGGCATCTTTTCAGAAAAAAAGAAGGTAAGAAGCGTGACTATGAAACAATTAATCTTTATTTAAGGGTCTTTGCCCTTCCTCATACTTTCAACCTTTTTTGAGGAAAATAAGAACTCCGGTATTCCTTTTTCTAGGATAACAGATTTTGGTACTTTCACTAGAGAGCCATTTCAAATTGTAAGTGCTATTAAATTGATTTATGCATTTTCTGCATTTGTGCTATTCCTCACATTTTGCTGCTTTTTCAGATTTGAGTAGATCAGCAGCATTCAGGTCTGTATGCATTCTGGTCCAAAGCGTGTAAGAAGTATATAG
>VYZV01007290.1:6819-18831 GCA_013401275.1 Pandion haliaetus | reverse complement strand
CTTCCGGGTTGGTGGGTCGGCAGGTGGTGAGCAGTTGCATTGTGCATCACTTGTATATTCCAATCCTTTTATTATTATTGTTGTAATCTCATTAGTGTTATCATTATTAGTTTTTTTTCTGTTCTATTAAACCGTTCTTATCTCAACCCACGAGTTTTACTTCTTTTCCCGATTTCCTCCCCCATCCCACTGGGTGTGGGGGGGGAGTGGGTGAACGGCTGCGTGGTGCTTAGTTGTTGGCCGGGGTTAAACCACGACAAGAGTTCAGAAAGCAAGGGGGTCTACTCTGAACCTCGTGACTCAACGGGAGGGATTCCCTTCTGTTCCTTTTTCCACTTCTTTTTCTACACCTCTCTTCTCTTTTCAAACAGGGGCTAAAAGACATGATGCAAGGTTCATATTGATAAATTAACTTGTACTTGGGCAAGGTTAGCTAGGTTGAATAAAAGTTAATTTTTGTTTGAACTCCCCTGGTGTCGGTTCACCTTAATTCCGATAAAGGAAATCCACGAATCTGAGTCGCTCCAACTTTGGGACGCGACGCTGCCCTGGTATGTTCTTTTCGTTTACTAGGTCTTCGGCTAAACAGACAACCTACCCCCGTTACTCCATCCAGCCCCATTTCCAGTTTTGCTGCATCCATAGCCAAATTTGGAATTTCTGGTACAGTTACCCAGATAATCTCATCCTCACATGCTTTTACTGATACCTTTTCTTGGACACAGCTGGCACTGCAAAACTTGACTCCCGTCAAGGTGTCCAGTGCTTCCCTTCAACTGACTAGCCATTTCTGACTATAACTCCCCCTTAAATCACTTGTGATATCCAGCCTTCCCTCATAATGTTATCTGCAACTTTTCTCGGCTTCTTACATTACTGTTGGTCACATTCAACAATTTCTTACATCATGTTCAGTAGTTTTCTTTTTAAGTTGGCTAAACCTCAGGATAAGGCCTAGTCACTGGCTAATGACTTGTCTGTGGTCCTAACATTAACCGATATATTCCTCATATGTTCATACACTTTTGTAGGATAGAAACTAAGGTTCAAGATGTAGGCCTGGGTTCTTGATGTCCAAGATATTTTTGTTAAAAGATGAGCTCGTTTTTCTTGTCTTTTAGTAAAAGGAGATTAGGTACCATCAGATGACATTTTAGCCCTGATCTAAATCATTAAGATCTGAAACACTGTGGTCTTCAGTCTAGTCCATAGGTACTGCCAGAAACAGCATGATCCCTTGGGCCTGGGGAACGGAGTGTTAGCATTACCCTGGGCCCAGGGCCTGCAGTACAGAGCAAGGCAAGCCTGCAGATGGCACTTAGGGCAAGCCAGGAATCTGTAAGTGGGAGGGTCCGAGGTGAGGCTGGCTAGGGCCTGAAGACCTATTAGTGCCCTCAGGGTCCTGAGAGGTACCTTGAGAGGCATTTATTGAAAGCTATGGTGTCTCTTAGCACTTCATGTAATTGGCTCAAATAGTACCTGTCTCGAATCTTTCCTAAGCCTGTCCTTGTTGAATTATGTTTCTTACTCTATTCTTAATTTGGATGAACTGTGTTATCTCACAGTTAATGCATAGATTCCGAAAAAAATACATTATTTAGTGCAACACATTCAACAGCAAACTTCTGTTTTCTCCCTGTCTCACTAAAGCCAGCATTACAAAGCCAGAGATAGAGATACAAATGGTTCTTCAATACCCAGTGGAAAATCCTGGTCCACAAAGCTGGAGCATCTCTGAGATTTCACAAATGAAAGTTCATTCACCTCTGATAAAAACTATAAAAATGCAATTAAGGTAAAAGCAAACTTGTGCCAAATCTCAGAGTAAGGCAGCTTGAAATGGCCAAATGACTGTCCCTTGAATAATTATATAAGAATATTTTTTTATGGAGAGGCAGTATCTTGCCCACCAGTTTTGTTCTCAGCAGAATGTTTTAATTTGCATTTTTTAATATTCACATTCATGCAGGATTGAAAAGTCTTGTCTCATAGTATGCCTGGTTGATGGAATTGTCTCTGTCCCAAGGGGTTGTCTTCCTTGCCCATGGAGGCAAGCTTCACACGGCATTCTACTGGAGGCAATCTTCTGAAGTGGAAAAAGGTTGTTACCAGAATTATATGAAGCTCAGAAAATGTATTCTAGGGATGGAAACTTTACTGTGATTGTTTATTTTCCTGTTTAGAAGACTGGTACAGTTTGTGGAAAGGAAACAGTTTTCACAGACCTTTCAGATGGAGAGTTATTTAGATCTAAATTGAAGCAGGGAAATCAGTTTTTTTGTCTGTTACATTAATTGAATGGTTAAGGCATTTATGAGTTGAAGAATGCTGGTTCAAGTTGCTAATCTGTCTGCCTCAATCTCAGGTAAATATCCTATCTCTGTGACCATTGGGTACTTAGAGAGGCATCACTTTCCTACTTGTGCTAAATATGATAGTCAGCTCTGGAACTACTCAAAAATTTCCTAGACATTTCCGAGGGAGCAGGGAATTGGACCTACACCACTCAGAACTTAGAAAAGCGCCTAAATACATGATACAAGATTTTCTTACCCCATTCTTTTAACCTACTAGTAATTAATAAAAATTATAAGAAGATGTATACATGGCACTTGGGCACATGGTTTAGTGGTGGACTTGGCAGTGTTAAGTTTATAGTTGGACTCGATCTTAAAAGTCTTTTCCAACCTAAGTGATTCTGTGATTCTAAGATTAATATCTTGGTGCAGAAAAGTAATACAGTCTGAGGATGCCATGGGCTAAGAAAATAGTTCAATTCACACTGAAGTAAAAAAACCAAAACAAAACTAAACAAAATAAAACAAAAACCCCAAACAACTTTCTTAGAGTACTTAGTTCACAATGGAGAGTAAAATCAGATTATATTGAAGTTTGACACTGCAGTCTTTAGAAACCAGAATAATAAAAGCAATAATATGGCCTTGGAGCTTCTACTTTACAAAACTGAATATCTGATCTTCTAAAGTAACAGGTGGTATAAAGGTTTTGTTATAAATACCTAAGTGTAAATTAACAGGTGATACATCTCCAGGCTCAAGAACAGTATTGACTGCAAATATCTAAGTATTTATTCTTGGTTACATCAGCATGTGTGCGGAATCCTCAGGGAAAAGAACATGAAGAAATGGTGGGGACTTATCCCCAGTGATCATACATGTGCAGTATGCATGCATCTGATGATCTCTGTTTAATTCTGATAATAACTGACTGTTTTCATAAAGGATGATGATAAATCTGCTCCCACTGGGAGGAAGGTGTCATTGCTGTATATTTCTCAGAGTGACTGTAAAGCTTAATGAAAGAACACTTGCAAACAATATGTGGATGAGTACTGCTAAGAATTGTTACGAAAGTGATCAGGTTGGAACTTGTGCTTGCTTGGCATTGTTTGCCCTCTCAATGCTAATTTGCAAAATGGAAGTGTAAGAGAGTTATGATACCCAGAGCTAAGAAATATCTGCAAAAAATCATACTGTCAGCCAGCATCAATTATTGCAACTAAAACCTGATGCAAAAATAATGCCTGTCCCAGAATCCCATTGCTGATATCTTTGTTTTATATATATGGCACCATGAAACATCATTCATCCACAGGCACTTAAATGAATTTGCCCTTTGTCTAAATCTACAATATATAGTACCTATGTAAAGCAGACAATGCTTGATATGAATCCTCTCTGAAATATGGTCCATAAAATTGATACAAAACAGGAACAAAGTCAATGCAACTGTAATACTTACAAGAAGTCATTTAGGCCTTTATTACCAATTTCCTACTATTTTTTTCCTTATACTTCTGTGTTAAAAGCCAAAACTGGGCTACAGTAGTGAATGAAAAAGAATTATGGTATGGTATATAGCATTCATGTCACTTTTATTCTGTGCAAAAACTTTAATGAAATATACATGATCTGAATTGGTATCTGCTATTTGAGCTGAAAACAAACATATTCTCCTATAATCTTCATGCTGTATTACCCCAATTGTGCTTCATACTTGTCATTTTTTCCTCCGTTGCGATTAAAAGCATCTAAAAATGGTCTCTTGCAGAGCCTCTTCTGGAATCACATTGACCAGCCTGAATTCCTAATTCCTGGTTGCATCAGGCTACAAGAATTTCTCTAAACCCAAGAAAACTTGGTGGAAGTCAATTCCCTCTAAAGCAGCTATGTAGATGTCAGGTGAATGGGGTAGTTAACTTCTGCCCATTGCAACCAGCCCACTACAGTGTCTGATCCAGCGTCTTGCCTGGCTGGGTAGATGTGCTGCAACCTGGGTTCATTCCCTGAACATACATAGGAAGAGTCATCCTCAGTCAGACCACACAATCAGCTAGTTTAATAAATGGCAGATGCTGAAGGGTCTAGAGCGTAAGTCTGATGAGGAGCGGCTGAGGGAACTGGTGTTTAGCCTGGAGAAAGGGAGGCTGAGGGGAGACTTTCTCGCTCTCTACAACTACCTGAAAGGAGGTTGTAGTGAGGTGGGTGCTGGTCTCTTCTGTTAAGTAACTAGTGATAGGAAGAGAGGAAATGGCCTCAGGTTGTGGCAGTGGAAGTTTAGATTGGATATCAGGAAAAATTTCTTTACTGAAATGTTTGTTAGGCATTGGAACAGGCTGCACAGGGAGATGAGGGTTCACCATCCCTGGAGGTATTTAAAAGAAGTGTAGATGTGGTGCTTAGGGACATGGTTTAGTGGTGGACTTGGCAGTGTTGGGTTTATGGTTGGACTTGCTTAGGGACATGATTTGGTGGAGACCTTGGTAGTGTTATGTTTATGGTTGGAGTTGCTGATCTGAAAGGTCTTTTCCAATGTAAATGATTCTGTGATTCTAAGGAGGTCAGTGTTTAGGAAAAACAGAGATACAGGTTTTGAGAGCAAACACTTTCATTGGTATAAAGACACAGGTGCTATTGATGAAGTGGATGTACTTCCTGCTACCAGGAAATTCTCTTTAAGAAAATTTATAACACATGGTTCTCACTTACTTATCAGACAACTACGTGACTTCAGCAGTAAGAACTAGAAGACACAAACCAGGGTGTCGTTATGATGATAAAGATTCAGTATCTTCTCTGATGAATGGGACAATGCAGTAATACAAGTAACAGGGAACTTGTCCAGCACACATGCCAGAGGAGATCCTGTGATGCACAGTCCATACCTTCTACAGTGCTTTGGAGGTGACCTGAATTCAGAGATTTGCTGAACAGCTCTGAGTAAGGCCAGAGAAGGGATAGAGACCTCTACTTAGCATTGTGCTGTGTGAGAGAGTTGGAAGGAGGAACCCTCTAAAAGGCTTTTGCTTAAAAAGCTGAATTACACCAGAATCCATATATAGAGCTAGTCAAAACAAATAGTGATAGAAATCTGTCAGGAAAAAAAAAAAAAGAAACAGTCCTGGGGAAACATAATAATTCATTCTACTGACATTTTCAGCAGTAGATTTTCTTTTTCTTTTTAAAATAATGTTGAAAGTATTTGATTTGCCAAGATGAGAATCATCTGTTTGAGGAAGTATTGGTGTTTGACTCCAGCTTCATTGTTTTGATTCATTTAGTAAGGTTTTACAACATTTTCTATATTGTATTTATATACCACAGTAAGTAGTAAATATACTTCGTCATTTTGACATGATATAAACATTGTTTCAGTGTTTCTGAATAATTTTTTTTTTATTTATTTGTCTTAATGATGAAGATGTAAAGACTTGAAAATTTTGACTGTTTTCTAGTTTCAAATGATAACAGTTTGGAATACTGTTTTTTCTTGTAAAACAGAAGTTATATTTTCTGAACATTTTTGTTGCTAGGAATTATATTCTGCAATTTTAACATGTTTAAAGAGAGACAGATTAACTCCAGCCTATAGATGTGAACAAGCCTGAAGGAACTTCTTAGTTTCCAGGGATTTTCCAAGACCATTTCCCCACATTAGTGCACTGTGGTCTAGAAGGGAAGAGAACAGTATCCAAATTAAAAGCCTTCTTACCTGTAGTCCTGTATGTAGTAAAAACAGGAATAGAGAATTTTTGAGTAAGCTCAAGTTTCTAAGGTAATTACAGCCCTATCCTTTATAGGCTACTCTTCTGACAGTTGTGTTTCATAGGGGCAACACTGAGATCTCTTGCAGAGTTCAGTGCTGGAACACTGCTATTTATTTGTGCCTTTGAACTCAAGCTTGTTTTGCTGTTGTGGTTAAGAAACCTAATTGTTCCCTGATCTTCTCCTTAAGGGCAAAGGGGACTGAGACATGAAGCATTCTGCAAAATTTTCAGGGATTCCTGAACCTAAGCTCTTGACTATTTGAAGCCCAGTGGCTTAACAAAGAGATGTTATGTTGACCTTGTGTTCAGCCTTGCAACGCTGTGATGAAATAGGACTTGGAGCCTCATGGGATGCAAGATAGCAGTTAACATGAAATTGTTACACAACTTTCCTCCATATAATATAGCAGTAATACACATATATTTCTAGCACTGTATCATGAAGTAGATTAATAAAAGCCAGCGGAGCTATAACAGATGGGTATCTGAAAACAAAACTGCAAACTTTTCAGGTGGTGCTTTTGGATTGTCAGGAGTGTTCTACATTTTAGAGTTCAAAATGAAGGAGTACAGTTTGTTTTCTCAGGCATTGCAGTTTAATAATATAGTATACGCTATTAACACATTGCCAGAAAAAAGCATTACTTACACAGAATTATGCTGTTACTTCTGATAAAACACTGGACTTCCAAATTGCTGCAGCAATGTCTTTGATTTTGATACAATATACAAAACTTTACACAAGGAGGAAAATACAGACATTCTTGATTACCACACTTATGGATTTGATAACGAGCTGAACAGAAGACGGGAAATGCACAGCAAAGCAAACTAAACAACGGTTTCTCTTGGTCTCTCTGTCTGAAAATTTAAAACTTCATTAGCCCTCATTTATTAAAAGGCAACATTCCTGAAGTTTACCACAAATATATGGACACTGCTCTCCCTTAATATCATCAGAATAGATCCTTGGAAAGAATAATGCGTGAGGCAGCTGTGAGCCTGAAAGTTACTGGACATCAGAGACAAAGAGTTTAGGAAACCTCTGATTTTTATGCACTTTAAAATGGAAAGCATTCATGATCCTAATACACTTACTCACTATCTGCAGCTCATTATCACAAATACAGTATTAAAATTAACTTACAAACTTCTGAACTTCCTCTGCTGGCTTTCTGCCTGAATTTATAGGACTCTCTGTACATTTGAAGTGTTCCCAGTAATCACAGGGGATGAAGCCAATGCCAATTTGGAAATGAAGTTCTCTTTACAAGCTCATTCATTCTTTACCCCCTGCCCAGAGAAGGAATTCAGCTATAACCCAGTCACCAACATCAGACAGAATAGTTAGGGTACTTATATACATAATGCATCAGAAACATAAGACAAAATCTTTTCAGTTTTGCATGTAGGATGAATCTTCTTTCTCATTTGCTAGACAGATGCACTAGGTGTCATTCAGTATGAGAAATAACACTAGATATTTTAATCAAATAGAAAACCACATTTTTCTGGCTTTAAAAAATAGCTATTAATAATATTTAACAAAAATACTATATTCATTTTCCAGAAGGAAGTATTTGAAAGGGAATTAGGGACAGTAGTAAAAAAGACACTTAAAAAAGGAATAAAAGGATGATATTGCAAGTTATCATTGTTTTTAAGAACAGTTATATTCTTCCACCCAAAAAATTAATAATCTAGAAAATTAGCTCCATTTAGAGTGGTATTCTGACTGAAGAGATGTCTGAAAAGATAAAAATGACATTAGAAACAATTGTCATCATAGCTACATGAATCCTTCATAAAGATGGCCAAACCACATAATTGCTAATTCAGCGGAAAGATAGGAACCATAGCAGTTATTTTTGCAAAGGATATAATAAGTACAATATAGGAATGTTATGGAATATAGGAATATTATACAACATTACAGAGTGAGAATTGGCATCTTAAAATGAATATACTGCATTAATGATATTAAAAGTGTTAAATATTTCATTGAAAGTGCTGTATTCAGATGGAAATATATTTTGATCAAGGCTGTTGCAGAATAATGTGAAGGACCTTATTTAGAGGTTTTTCAACTCCCTTTACTGAGTGTGTGATCTGGATCCTCTTTAAGTATCCCCTTTATCTAGATTCCGTTTTTATTCAAGATTCATGTAAGATTTACAAGGTCATGCTTAACCAGCTTCCTCATAGCAGGGAGGTGACATTTCAGTCACGAGTGAAACAGAGACTTTGATTTCATTGGGCTTTTTCTCTCAGTGGGATTGTGGAACAAATGAATATCTAATACTAGAAGACAAAAATATCTAGGATAATCTAATAAAGAAAGCTTTTACTGGAATGCTACTAATTAATCTTTTAATGAGAGAGGCATGTATCTCACTGCTTTTATGACTTTCTGTGGAGTAGCCAAGATGCTACTTTTTCAGGCCAGATGTGTCCACCATTTATGCCATTCCTTGCATGAACTGGGAGAAGCAATCTTAAAAAGCACCTCATTTTGCACTCCAGTTGTACCCGCAAGTTAAAAAGACAGTGCAGCAAGGACAGTTGAGAGGTATGAAGCTGTCTGTCTTTTATTAACTAAAAGGCAAATTGGTGTACAACAGTCTGCACTGTCCTAAGGATGAGTAGATCCTCTTTCTATGAGTGCAATTGGGTTCACAAAGGAAAAGACGTAGTTCAAACCTTCCTCTAATATAAGTGTCTGTCATGTTTTCCACTGGTGTTATGGGTTTGTGTGACGCGGTTTTCCTTGGTGGCAGGGGAGGGGGGCTGCAGAGGCGGCCCCTTTAAGAAGTTGCTGGAAGAATTCGCTGCCCCAAAATGTCGGACCCGCGCGCCAAAATGTCGGACCCGCCTCTAGGCGGGGAGTGACGGTGGTAGCGCCTCTGGGAAACATATTTAAGAAGGGGAACCGGTAGTGTGGGGTTGGGAAACCTGAGAGGAACATCGCTGCCGACACTGGAATCATGGAAGTGGAGGGGGAGGAGGAGGCGCCTGAGGAGGCTGATGGCCCTGCAGCCCAGGGGGGTGAACGGTGGAGCGGAGGCTCCCGAAGGTGGCCGTAACCCCATGGTAAAAACCGCGCTGAAGCAGTGTGAGACGGGAGAGCAGCCCGCGGAAAGGACCCGCGCCAGGGGAGTTCGGGAAGAACTGAAGCCCGCGGAAAGGATCCGCGCCAGGGAAGTTTGTGAGGAACTGCAGCCCGCGGAAAGGAACCACGTTGGAGCAGGGAACGAGAGAGGAATCTTCCCCCTGAGGAAAGAAGCGGCAACGACGATGTGTGGCGAGCTGACTCAACCCCCATCCCCTGTTCCCCTGCGCCGCCGGGTGGAGGAGGTAGAAAGCACCGGGAATGGAGCTGAGCCAGGAAGGCGGGAGGGGTGGGGGGAGGTTGTTCTGATGTTTGGTTTCCCTTCCTAATACCCTTGTGTTTTGTTTCTGTTTTGATTTGTAGTAAATTAAACTGATTTTGTTTTTTTTCCCAAGTTGAGCCTGTCTTTTGCCCGTGACCATAAGTGGGGAGTGATCCCTCCCAGTCCTTGTCTCGACCCACAAGCCTGCCTTTGGATTTTCTCCGCATCCCAACGTGGCCAGGCGAGGGGGTGGGGGGTGAGTGAGCAGCTTCGTGGTGCTTTGTTACCGACTGAGCTGACCTGAAACCATGACAACTGGACAGGACAGATCTCTACCTGTAGCCTTGCGTTGCTCCCCTCCCACGTTGCACAAGCTAGATTAAATAATGTTGAAGATTTCAGCAGAGGTTGGTTTTCAAGTTTATAAGGAGGGGTATTTAGAAACTATGTAAGAAGAAGAAAAGTTTTCTAAAGTGTTCTCCCAGTGTTTGACAGGCAATTAGGATTCAGATGGAAAAAGTACATTGTGTAAATGTGATAACCCAATATAAAATTATATTAGACTTTTATGCTACGAACAGTCATTAGGCTTCCAAATTGCACTCTGTATTTAGTTGTGATAAAATAAAACACAACAGGCTGGAGAAGCCATATCCAGTATGGAATACCTTTGATGGCAACTGACATTCAATGACCCAAGAAGGACCTTCTAGCCCTTCATTGCAGAGAAGATCAAAAGGGATGTAATTAAAGTATAGCTTGGCTGGAGAAATTATTCTCAAAAATGACACAGAAAAGTAATTAGTGCTTGAAATTTGTTAATTTTACCAATATATTGGCACTAAAAAGACATGTCAGTAATAAAATAATTTGAATTTGCTGAGCTTATATAGGTTCATTAAAAACAATAGGTTCATAGTGGGTTTATTGTAGCAGCAATTTGACATGCAAGAAACTTATTACAGAAGGAGATAACCAAGGTGGATTTCTGTAACTAAATCAGGATTCTAAGTCTTGCCTTTACTTACGAGCCTAATTTACCACCACCTCCCCTCCAAAAAAAATTCATCCCTTTACTTGTAATTGTCAGACTGCAAAAAGAGACATGAGGGTATTCTGAAAAAAAGTTCAGTGCTCTCTAGAGAGAAAGAAAATTGGCACTAGGATGACCTTTAGATGGAAATATGGAATGCTGTATAATCTGATTGTCAGACTTTACTGCAAGATCAGAGACTCATTTTCATATGCTGAGGCAGGTGTTCGTGTAATGATCTGATTTATTCATCCATGCCAATGCTGAGAAGTATTTGTAAAAATAAAAAACTGACAATGTGCAAAAGGAAAATACAGAACTAGAAAAGTCTGCATTGTTCAAAACCCCGTTCTAACATGCAACAGAGAAAACATTCCCATAACTCTATGCATTGGTCCTAATTTCTTAGTGATTTTAATAGTGTACTATCAGTGTTCCAAGGTTAAAAAGCCACACCAATAACAAAAAGTCCATTCTGGCTTGCTACCTGGAACAAACATAATAATTTTGCATCTTAAAGGCTGAGGTGGGTATCAAAGTTGTAAAGAAATATTTTCTCTCTTAATAAACTACATTAAGACTAACATTTTTGGTTTTAACACTCACAGAGCTATAATGTTCCTCTGCATAAGAGCCAAGCAAATTGTTGGAGCAGCAAAGAGCAGCTATGTTTGTATTGAATTCAGATGGAACCAAACTGTAAAATGGCTTAAATTGTGCCTGGCATTAAACAACATATTATAGATAATGTGTTTGGCCTAATGCCATCCTCTCTACTTGGATAGATGAACCAACACAAAAAGTGTTTCAGTAGAGGATGTTTTTGAATGGTTTTAATGTTTGCAAATAAAGAACTCTGAAAGCTACAGTCCTATATACCTGATTGGGAAAAAGGATACACAAATGTGTCTCTTGTAGCTACATAGCCACTCTGCTGTTGCTGTATGAGTTCTCAACAATTCTGCTGTAACTTCCCGAATAAGTAAACAGCCACAAACGCAATGTTATGGCTGAGATGTTCTGTCTTTGTTGCTTTTCTCAGCTAGACTGCTTGCTGATTCAACAAAGACCTCAGGAAAGTCGTATAGAGGTTCTCAATGCACTGGCTCAGATATTGGCTAAGTAAGGTAGTATTTCCCTGCTTTAGTGCAGCTTCATTAAAGTGTTTGATGCTTTGTCTAATTATGAGTTGAATTGCACAGTATAAATGTATCTTTGGAGAAAACACTGATTTCAGAGCTTCCAGCAGTTTCCCAGTCAAATCCTTGTCTTCCCTATAGAATTGATCAATACTCCTAGTTAATTCAGTTTAGTCATACTCAAATAATCTTTCACTAGAAAGTACATCTGAATATTTCTTAGTGTCCCTCTATTCCCTTTAATTCATTACTCCTCAAAGTGTAGTCTGATTTTTCCCCCCCTGTTTTTATTCTGAGACAGTAAAAGGAGGTTGAGTATTCACTGTACGGTTCTCTTAAGGGGACTCCCGCTGCACACTGCAATTTTTTTTTTTTTTTTTTACCTCTTGTCGTGGTTTTAGA
>VYZV01007289.1:23267-36875 GCA_013401275.1 Pandion haliaetus | reverse complement strand
CATGTCAGTATAGCATACACTCTCTACCATTGACCTTAGAGAGGTAAGATGCCTATCTAGCTGATATTTACTAAATTCACTCACATCAAAGATCTAAGATAGTCTTGATATGTTGAAAAAAACCATTGAACTCATTGTGACATTTCAAGAGCAAGACCTATGTTCCTTCATGGCCCACACTGGCCAAGAGTTTGAGAGTATCAACTATCTTATCCACAGGAATACAAATACCCTTTTTCAGACAAATATCTATGCATGTAACAAAGATCAATAGAGTACCCAGCTGCTGTTACCTTTGTAATTTATTAAACAAAACTGGCATGAACTATGTATTCAAGGTCAGAAACACAAACATTCCAATAAGTGATGACTTTTACTGGTCTTGTCACAGAATAAAATGTATGCCTTAAAAAAATTAAACTTTTGATACTGGATATTTATGTATTGCCTCCAATACCACAGATATCAGTAAGCAAGCTTTGACAATGCAGGCATGAATTGCTAATTCCAACATTTCTTATATATGATTTGACCTCAGATGTTGAGGAAATAAGAGTAATTAATTCCTCAACTCAAGATTTTTGAAAGTTAGGGAATACAATAACTGGTGGCAGTAATACCTCTTCTAGATATAAGTGTTGTCTTGTTCGCAGAAAGACAGCCCAGATAAACAATGGCTGCATCTTCATTATCTTCAGTAATGAAGGAAGAATCCATTGCTTTTATTGACTGGAAGTTCTTAAAAACCTTTGATTATTTATGGCATTTGGGATGAGTCAGAAGGGTATCAATTTTGTTATTTGAAAACTTAAATGATTAAAGATTCATTGTATCCTTGACCAGGCAGAAGCCGTAGTGCTGAAAGTCTGAAGATCTGTTCTGTTAGATAGTAGGCAACTCCTACAGGATATTTGAGAAATATCTTTATCTTTCAAATTTGAAAAGCTGCCATCTGGAGCTGTATTCCCACTTTTTGCTGAGTAGCACTCTCTTGGCTGAGAAGCAAAGTCATATGTTCTTTTGGGGATAGCTTATTTATGTACTCTTGAGCTTTCCTTCACCAAGTAATTTTCAGTGCTAGTCAATCTTCCAAGAACAGGGATTTGCAGAGGCAAGTCTCCACAGAGATTGGAAGGCTTTTCATGTGGAATGGTCTGGGTATATCACCTCTGCATAGCCAGTTAATCCACCATCTTTTCTTTTTCAGAGTTTTTGGTTGGTATTTCATATATACTGATAGGAAAAATAAACTGAATGGGACTGGAGCCATAGTCCCTTGTGGAAACAGGTATAATACAGTGAGATTTGAGATAGACCACACATGCAGCACAAGCAGTCACTGCTTTCTAGTTGTCTGTGCATGTGACATTGCTGAAATACATAGTTTCAAAAAAATATGGTTTTGCAGAGGCAACGTAGTGGCAAAACATTTACTTTGAGGCCAGTGGATAAAGTAGTATATGAATAGCAAATCTTAAAAGCACAAATTGGCAGCTCTAATTAGCATTCACTATTAGAGTGCAGTCCAAGATAAAGCATTAAGATATTTTTAATTTCAGAAGGCTTTGGGGGTTTATAGGGCTTATGTGTTTTTCATCTTATTTTCCTTAAATCAGGACATACTCCTTTTTGTGACATAAAATTAAGTCCACAAATGAGAAAATCACTGCTGTTATCCTGGCTTTAGTAAAGTTGCATACTACCCCTGGCAATATGGGGTAGTAGATATTTTGGAAGCAAAAAAGAATGTTTCTTCTGTGTACTCCAGAAAAGATGTTTAGCCCACAGCTATTTCATGGCAGTATTAGTGTCCAAGATCTGAGACCAATGGAATAGATCTTGCTTGCTTGTGGACTGTTGTTATTTTTGCCTGGAAAATATCAGCGGAAAGAAAGCCTAAAAAGTCCTTCTATTTGAACGTTAATGTAAAACCCAAGAATAACACTAAGCATAATTATTTACTATACATAACTGCAGATAAATGCCTTTAAACTTACTTTCCACCACCACTCCTTTTTCACTTGGCCTCTTTTTCTCTAAGTAGCAGTGATGCAGTGGAATCCAGCGGAGCACAAGCTCAATTGATATCTATCTCAATTGATTAACTGTCTAGAAGATTTGATTTTCAGAATAGATACCCAAGAGAGCTCCAATTCATTAGTGGTTGTCCACATGTGATTAGAAACTGTGGGAGGGCTAACCCCCTCTTTTAATTGATCCAATTTCATATTCCTTGTGGTCATTAAGTGTGTTAATGGTAACTTAGCACCTGCATTAAAAAACCAACTTAACAACATCCTATAAATGACTTTAAGTCAGCAGGTGCCAAATTTACAGGAAAAAAAATGACATGATTGCCGCTGTAATGTTACTGCAGGAGGGATATGAAGTAATAAAATGTTGCAATTGTTTAATCCATCACAATCAAGCAGTCATCATTAGATGATAACATGATTGTTATATTATTACTATCCTTTGTTACTGATTGCCCCTTCTTCACTCAAGGGTATCATTCCTGTTTTATGTTAATAACTACAATTTCATTTCTACTACTTTGTAAAGAAGTAAGACTTCCCACCTTCTTCACTATAATGAGATTGCAGATAGCAGGTTGTTTTCGTTAGAGGTTGTGCCAGAAAAGCTCACAGATTTTTTATTCTTGTGCTGTATTTATACAGCTTAAAAAGCCTTTCTGTAAATCATACACTGTAATAACATGATATTTTTAATGTTTTCTGATTCCAGCAGGATTGCCAGTACTTTAAAAATAAATTCTGAATGCTACACAACACTGATTTTTTGAGAGATTACACTGAATTTTTCATTTTTATGTTATTTTAAATGAGGTATGTAAGAGTTAAAGTTTAGTTTAGAAAGATTGTCCAAAATTTTCTCCTTTCTTCCCCCAAAATACATGTGCAAGATGACTGCTACCTAAATTTCAGGGCATGGTTAAGTTCCACAAATACAAATTCTTAGAATTGTAGCTCTTCACATGACAAAACCTGCCCCATTCTGAGCAGCCATATGCCTAAACCCTGTTGGTTTCCAGAAATTAACTGCAGAAATGTCTATGCTCCCTAAAGGGTTCAATCTGTGAAACATTTTGAGAATGGTGCATTTAGCATGCACCTATTGGATTAGGATGTCATACAAAATGGAGTTACTCTAGGCTTTGTTACTGCACAACAGAGTAATTGGCAATAATTTCCCATAATATCTGAGGAATCAAAGAGAGTTTTTAGAGAGAAGGGGAAACAGGTCTGGTTTAAACTGTTACACTGGGTACCCCATACAGTTAAAAGACAGAAGGGAATACCAGGATGAGAACTACTCCTTGGAATTGGTTAGCATTTGAAATAATTTAAGTAAGAGAATGTGAAAGATAGAGAATGTAAGAAGGAAAGAAAAGGGTTTAGGGTGGATGGCTGGAAAGGCATTATGGATTTGTGTGGCCTGGGTTATTTTTGGTAGCGGGGCAGGGGGCTGCAGGGGTGGCTCCTGTTAAGAAGCTGCTAGAACCTTCCCTGGCTCCAAGTTGGACCTGCCTCTGGCCCAGGCCGAGCCCATCAGTGACGGTGGTAGCACCTCGGGGAGAACAGATTTAAGAAGGGGAACCTGCAGAGAGTGGTGGGATTGGAATGTGAGAGGAACCCCTCTGCAGATCCCAAGGTCAGTGAAGAAGGAGGAGGAGGAGGGGTGCCTGAGGAGGCTGATGGCCCTGCAGCCCGTGGTGAGAAGGCAGGCTGTCCCCCTGCAGCCCAGGGAGGGGAGCGGAGCCCCCACAAGATGGCTGTGACTCTATGGGAAAGGCTGCGCTGGAGCAGTGTGTGACTGGAGAGCAGCCTGCAGAAAGGACCCGCGCCAGGGAAGTTTGTGAGGAACTGCAGCCCGCAGAAAGGAACCACGCTGGAGAAGTTGGTGAAGGACTGTCTCCCATGGGAGGGACCCCCTGNAGGACTGTCTCCCATGGGAGGGACCCCCTGGTGGAGCAGGGGACGAGTGAGGAATCTTCCCCCTGAGGAAAGGAGCGGCAGAGACGATGTGTGGCGAGCTGACTCAACTGCCATCCCCTGTTCCCCTGCGCCGCCGGGGCGAGGAGGGAGAGAGAACCGGGAATGGAGCTGAGCCGGGAAGGTGGGAGGGGTGGATTGGAAGGGGGTCTGAGGTTTGGTTTCACTTCCTACTAGCCTTGTTCTGATTTGATTTGTAGTAAATGAAATTGATTTTATTTCTTCCCCAAGTTGAGCCTGTCTTTTGCCCATGACCATAAGTGGGGAGTGATCCCTCCCAGTCCTTATCTCGACCCACAAGCCTGCCTTTGGATTTTCTCCTCATCCCACCGTGGCCAGGGGAGGGGGTGGGGAATGAGCGAGCGGCTTTGTGGTGCTTTGTTACCGGCTGGGCTGAAACTGAAACCATGACACATGGTAACAGAGAAACATCATCCTCTCAGAAAATGGATGAAATTTCTAATGTTTCTAATGTTACAGAAAATCAGTCTCATTGGCTTCTGGGCGTAGCTGTAATATACAAATAAAGTAAGTATAAACTTTAAACCAAGTGCTCTTCAGAAAAGAAAAGAAGTGGTGATTTGAAACAAAGTTGTACAAATATGGAAGGATATTTCTCCTTTCCATTAATAAGTTATGAAAATTTTAAAAACTGCACACTGCACATACATTGTGCCACTGACTGTAGAATCACTAGACCCTAGATACATCCTAGATGGTTCCTTGAAACACTGGAACATACAGGCTCAAAGAGGAACCATCAGAATGTATTGAGGGGTATTATGGTAACAGGAAGACAAGCATATCTGAGAAGATAATTGGGATGTCTGATCGCTATCAATTGCTATTTCCTAGATGAATATGGAGCTCTACTGACAGAGTGCACCTCTTTCCTCCTATGCTGGAAAGCAGCAAGCACTTCTTTTGGTTGTGAAGGCATGTCATTTCCTATTACCCTGTAGGAATGGTGGGGAAGAGGTTTGTTCCTACAGCTGGACTCCATGCTTAGCTGAGAAGTGCCAGCTGAGACACAGTGTTTAACTGCTACTTCTTGAGGGAGACCAAGGCTGCCTCCCCCAGCGAGGGGGGGGGAAGAGAGCTCTTTGGGTGTTGAGCTCTAGTCAGAAGCTCCTTGTTCTTTTACTTTACAGGAATGATGTTTCCTGTGACACATCCTTTACTTATAAATTTCTCAGGAGTCAGAACTCTAGGTGATTGGCTTTAAAAAGAATAATTAATAGCACTTGAGTCTCATATAAATATTTACATATATGTTTATACATATATGCTTATATAATGACATTAAATTTGTTTAATTAGTTCAGCTGAACTAACAGATTTTCATGACTGACATAATGGTGTGTAATCAGTGAGTTGCTGTGTCAAAGCCCAGAGTTCAAATTTAACATGTAAAGGAAATGTAGCACTCTTCATGCTTATGCTTGATGCCACACTAGTTTTCTCTTGGGAACTGACAATACGAATACATTTGGTTCAAGAAGGTGTAAAATATGATTCTATTAATATTACCTCACACAGTAAGTTTTTATAATCCTTATATTCCCATCTGTGTCACATCTTGATGCAGAACATAAACGTTGCAAGACATTCTTCAATTATGTAGTTAAAGGAGAAAGTGTTGGAGCCATCTGTAAAATCCCACTGTAAAGAAATCCTAAATGTTTTGTATTTTTATGCTTTTTGAAAAAAATCGAAGAAATTGCAGCAATAACTCTAGAGAAAAGGACAAGCAGCAATCTGAGGAGAAGAATAAGATCATGAACTTCAGTAATAATGATTGGACCAGAAGGCGAGCATTTGGCTTCAGTCTAATAATGGGAGAGGAAAGGGAATGATACAGTTATAGGCCTAAAAGCTTTCATAAGACTCTAAGAGAATGGCTTAGCAAAACTCCCCAAAATGTCTTTTTTTGCTTCCTGGCCTCTTTTTCTGATATTCTGATCTTCTTTGTGCAAACCCACACAGGCTAAAGTGGTAGAAATAATTAATAATTATCTGGCCCTAGCCTTTAGGAAAACTTGAATCTGTTGAAACTTTTCATTAGTATTTCCCTGCTTGTCTCTTTATTTCTTGATGAATTTCCCATGGGGAAAAAAATGATTATGAACTGACTAATGAATACCTGGGTCATAAATATAAATTATGAAGAATCTGTAGACAACTATTAGGTACAAAGTGAATAATTTAATTCTTCATTAACTCCTTAGAGTGAATATTCTATTATCTTGCCAATTGTTGATTTTATTAGTAAATTTAATTTAATGCTTATACTTCTAATAGAATATCAAAACATATAAAAAGAGCTACATAAATAAAAGCTTGTGTAAATATTTTTCATGGAATTCCAGCCAAATTCTCAGTTAGTGTAAACTGTCTTTCCTCTAACGAAGTCAGTGATGAAATACCTGTTTATAGGAGTTGAGGGCTTGGCTCCTGATATCGTACAAGCTATAACTGTTTTGGGATCCTACCTGACATTGCATTTGCAAATTGCTACAAGCGTGGTGCATTGATATTCTGCTGTGAAAAATTCGGACTGGAATTTTTTTATTTCAGTGCAAAGTAAGAAATGTAATCTATGCTGAGAAAACTTAGAAATGTACAACTATAATTAGAGCTATACAATGGATGAATAATTGCAAATGTATAGTAACTTCAGCTGATGTAGAAAAACACATTCTGCTGACATGTTCTCCCTTCAAACTGTGTCTTTATTCTAAGCAACGGAAAATTCTTGAAGCATGAAAACTAATGGATGAAGAGAACTTATCTTTAAACTGTACTGTATATATATGATAAAATTTAATGGGTTACCATTTAAGTAACTCTGTGCTCAATAATTTATTAGAATATTTATGATGATGAGCAGTGAAGAAAGCAGCAAACTGTTTGTCATTACCTGGTTGCAGGACTTTGAATCAGCTGAAATGCTCCATGGGAAAGAGAAGAGTGCTCTGAAGCTCAGGGTAGGGCAAGCAGTGAATTGGAAATATGAAATATGCATATGTGCATTTGTCAGCACATATGGAGACACCAAAATTCAGGTGTTTTAATCTTCTACTGTATCCTACTCCTATAATTTGGCAAAAATTTTCCCCAACAGCGCAGATTGCTTGCTTGGCTTCTAGTCTCAGACAAGATTTTGAAATCGGGTGGTCTCCAGGTCCCCTGAAGAATTCAGTCTAACAGGCCTTTTAACGACAAGCCCACCAGGAAACTGAGTGTGTTGCGTTTGTGTGGCAAGGTTTTGGTAGCTGGGGCACTTCTGTGAGAAGCTGCTAGAAGATTTTCCTGTGTCTGATGGAGCCAATGCCAGCCGGCTCCAAGATGAACCCACTGCTGGCCAAGTCTGAGCCCATCAGCAACAGTGGTAGTGCCTCTGGGATAACAGATTTAAAAAGGGAATAAAAGTTGCTGCAGCTCAGAAGCTGTAGCTGGAGAGAGAAATAAGAATGTGTGAGAGAAACAACCCTGCAGACCTCAAGATCAGTGAAGAAGGAGGGGAAGGATGTGCTCCAGGAACCAGAGCAAAGATCCCCCTGCAGCCTGTGGGGAAGACCATGGTGAGGCAGGCTGTCCCCCTGCAGTCCATGGAGGCCCATGGTGGAGCAGATATCCACCTGCAGCCCGGGGAGGACCCCATGCCAGAGCAGGTGAGTGTCCGAAGGAGGCTGTGACCCCATGGGAAGCCCACGCTGGAGCAGACTCCTGGCAGGACCTGTGGCCCCATGGAGAGAGGAGCCCACGCTGGAGCAGGTCTTCTGGCAGGACTTATGACCCTGCAGGGGACCCACAGTGGAGCAGTCTGTGCCTGAAGGATTGCAGCCTGTGGAAGGGACCTACGCTGGAGCAGTTTGTGATGAACTGCAGCCTGTGGGAAGGACTCGCATTGGAGAATTTTGTGAAGGACTGTCAACTGTGGGAGGGACCCCACACTGGAGCAGGGGAAGAGTGTGAGGAGTCCTCCCCCTGAGGAGGAAGGAGCGGCAGAGACAACGTGTGATGAACTGACACCAAACCCCATTCCCCATCCCCCTGCTCCACTGCAGGGGAGGAGGTGGAGAATTCAAGAGTAAAGTTGTGCCCAGGAAAGAGGGAGCGGTGGGGGGAAGGTGTTTAAAGATTCGGGTTTATTTCTCATTACCCTGCTCTGATTTGACTGGTAATAAATTCAATTAATTTTCCCCAAGTCGAGTCCGTTTTCCCCGTGACGGTAATTGGTGAGTGATCTCTCCCTGTCCTTATCTCGACCCATGAGCCCTTTGTTATATTTTCTCTCCCCTGTCCAGCTGAGGTAGGGAGTGATAGAGCTGCTTTGGTGGGCACCTGGCGCCCAGCCAGGGTCAACCTTCTACACCAAGCCCTTCACAAGATGCAGCTGTACCTTTTCCTTTTTGAGTGTTCCAAAAAGAGTTGCTCACTTTTGATGTGCTTCCTTGTTTGAGTCCTCACAGCAATTCTCAGAGCAACTACATCTATACTATTCTGCATTACAATATTTTGTCTTTGTACAACTTAATTTGTTTCTTTGAAGTAATGTAGAGGAGAATCAGGTCTTGTATGCACACTTCAGGAATAAGACAGAATTTTTGTCTGGAGAAGGTGATTTTTGTTAATAACTAATCATAAATACGTGATGTATTATTATTATGTATATATATGCTTTCATGATAACAATACTGCGGATGATTACATGATGTTGGGGGACTGTGGTTTTTAAGTTACATTCATGATTATGTGTCATCTTTGGGAACATCGTAATTAAATTTTGGATCTACAGATATAATTTTATGTAACTGCCAGACATGTAATTTTTGTCTTAATTTGCCAAATGTTTAAGATATTAGTAGTTTTCTCACACAGTACTCCTTTATCTGTATGTTAAAGGCTTATATATTTCTTTTTCATAATTCATTTTTCTTTTCTTCTGTCTCTTTAAACTCGTAGGTAATAAACTGGAGACGAGTGCTTTGTTTGAATTTTGCTTGAGATAACCTGCTTTGTTAAAGACGTCATACTTAGGCAATGTTTGTAGCAATGATGAAAGATTTAAAAAATGCTTATATTCTTGTAGAAGTTCCACTGTGAGTAAACATTTAAGTGTTCGGTGGGACCTCAGTAGGATTCTGGGCCGACCCAGCAAAGCAGGGTCAGCTACGGGGCAGATCAGGTTCCTCAGGACCTTATGCAGTCAGGTCTCAAAAGCCCCCACAGCCTCTCTGGACAAACTATGCCATTGGCTGAATGCTTTCCTTATCATGAAAAAGTTTTTCCTTCTAGAAAATCTGATCCTTTCTTGGTTTAGCTTGTGCCCACTGCATTTCATATTGCACTTATACGGCGTATTGGTGTGTGTGGAGCTGCTTTCTTTTAATTAATTTCACACATTTCTCTTAGAGTACTGTCAAACAGACAATTGATTTAGCAGACCTGAAAGGTAGCACCACTTCCCTGATCAGGGCACAAATCAGTAAGGAATTTCTTATGCTGGCTCTGTCAAAAATAAAGCTATAGTTTTCTAATAAATGCAGGTGCACATAGACATCTCAGAGTGCCTTTACACTGGTCATTCCTAATGGCTGCCTTTAGATGTCATTTTACCTCTTTCATACCTCCATCATTTTTCACCAAAATGCCAGAGACGACTTTTTTTTTTTTTTTAACCTATTTTTATAAAGGGTTTTGCGTTCTCAAGCTATGTAGTTCTTGTCCTACTTTCTTACCTGTTAGGAATTGAATAGTTAAAGTACAGGAGACTCCTTTCTTCAAGCTTTTACATTCACAGTGGAATACAGATGGGAAAACATAAACTACAAATAAGCATCACTACCCTGAAGGTTAAAATGAATTCCTAGTTTTCACAGTCCGTCTAGACTTGCTGTGCCAGAAGCTGAGATTTCGCTTAGGTCTTGTTACACCAAGTAACCTCCACTTCTGCAGCTGTAGTTGTGCAATGTCATTTGATTGTGCCCTGCCTGGTAGTGTTCTGCTTACCTGAGAGTTTTGTTATTTTTTCTTTTTTTTTTCTTTTTTTCTTTCAACTTATTTCCACTTTTTCTGTCGTCCTATAAAAGTACTCACAATTTACTGGGTCTTCTAATTGAAGTGAAAGGCACTTGTTTGTACTTAAAAATAGCTTTCAGTGAATTTGTCATGTGCTGGTAATAGAAGAACCGGCTTTCAGTTATTAGCGCTGCAGAATAAACCTATGGTTAATACCTTATTTACACAAACTGAAGACTTTTGTATCCATGTTTGGCGACCTTGAAGCTGCATTGTGCTCAGTGCCCTTTTTATAACCTTAATTACCAGGGAATACAGAGCTTTAAAGAAAGACTAACATTTCACTTCAACATCCACAATAATCTATTATAAAGCCAGCTAAGCCAGTCCCCAAATACAGAGAAATGTTATTACATGCTCAGCTAGCTGTCAAGGGGCCATGAGTCAGTGGCTTACAGTTATCAAAAGTAACAAGGTTGTTCAGAATTTCCTCCAACAAAGCCAGCCAGCTTATGAAGGGATTAAGCTCTCTTTGATTAGAACAACTGGAACACATCCTGCCCTTTTAATTAGCATTCCCTTTCCCTTGGTTTAGGCTGGTAATTTGACATTCTTACTAGCCAATGCAAGAAAAGACTTGCATTTTTGGCCTACCCATGAGTATTATAGCAGTAGTATACTAGTGTGCACAAGTTAAAATGTGAGCAAGCTTAGAGATCATGTTCAAAGGCCTATGAAAATCCCACGGGCATAATGTCAATAGACACAGTGTAATAATATACAAATGCAATGTGTGACCACAGACTCCATGAACCTTTAGGCACAGTATATAGCCCTGAGCCCACAACTTTCTACCTTCTATCCTAGACAACAAAAAAGTTTTACATCAGATTTATTGATATTTTAGAGATTTACATTTTAATTTCTAGCTCAAGGCAAGTCAGTCATAGTGACCTCTGTTTGCACTGGTGAATAAATGAGCGAAAAATATGTTAAAAAAATGAAGTGTTGATCTGAAGGCAGTTTGATGGGGAAACATCATCCTTGCCTTGTTGAAAAGAAAGAGAAAAGGGTATTTTTTTGGAACACAAGCACTGGTATCTGGATTTTGGATTGCCTGCCCTCACCTTTCCCCTGTCCTCCCTCTCCCTCCTCTGATACCTCAGTGTTGATTAGTATTTGATGAAGATTAAGGAAAATACAGGTGACCAATGTGCTCTCCAGACTTCAGTTAGTTATGCAAAAGTCTGAGTGTTATACTGAATAATTAACAAGTGAAATGTTTCTCAATGCTTTGCAAGTTACCTACTTTCTCTGGTACCTTTCGTTAATATGGATTTAAAATAAACCCCACTGCATGTTTCTCCTCTTTGTCTCAGACAAACTGCTTAAATGTGTACTTGAGAATTTTCTACTGCTTGCCCCCACATCCTATCCTTCCCTCCTTTCTTCTGTCCTTCCTTCTATACAATATTGAGTGCAAAAAATTCCATTATGTTTAGCACAGTGGTGACAGGCAGCTAAGGCTGTCTTGTTTTTCAAGAGCAGCTGCTCATCTCTTACTCTCCACCCACCAGGCATTACCCCACCTTCAGATCTGCCCTGCGATCTGTTTGTGTAATCACTCCCTAACTCAGTTCAATCAAAATTATCTATGTTAGAGAAGTTCTTTTAAAGAGTTTGAGCTAGCCAATGTCCTGAAATAAAACATTTCCTACTACATAAATTTACTAATTTGATTTCTTTTGAAAATGGGTAATCAAATTCAAGAAAATATTCAAATTTTACTTTTATTTTCTGTATTTCTTCCTAAAAGTATAAAAGTAGCATAGGATCTGATTTATTCTATAATCTTCTGCTAGAGCACTAAACAATTAATTTGAAAATATAGATTTTTTTTTTTACATAAAATATCTGAAACATTTAATTTCTGCAGATCAACGGGAATTAGATTTAATGTATTGCCTCCTAAAGTTATTATTATGTCTCCTGTCACCTCTTTGCTGTCCTGAAGTGGAGGATTGAACTAGAAAATATATTTTTGTAGATATTTAGACCTTCATTTTCAGTTCACACCACGATTTTGGGCTCACTAGAAATGCATAAGGAAACTTATTTACCACGCTTTCAAATTTTATAAGTTGGTACTGCTTTCTAAGCACAGCACAGCTGATTATTTGATGTCTCATAGATTATTTGATGTCTCATTAGATTTAAGGAAGACTGCTGTGAATTACATAGAGTAGCCTGGGTTTTGTCCATTGGCCTTTTACTTTAAATGCTTCATCTCTTATTGGGTTATTATGCTGCCTACAGGCAGGAAGCAGTATAAATTACTGTAAAAATCAGTAGCTGAAACTACTTTTCTCTTAGCACAGCTCTTGCCCCTTTCCACAGTGTGCATTTTTGTCTGACCCAATCCAGTCTGCCTGACAGAAACATTCAAAGGATATACTTGAAATTCAGTTTTCAAACCTCTGCAATGTCCTAAACCATTTTATAAGCTAAATTGGGCATGCGTAAAAAGTCTACATTCTAAGAGACAAATCCAATCCATTTTCAGGGATAACATTTGAAAAAAAAAAAGTTCAAGATGGAGAAAATTTCTGGAGATAATAAAAATGTAAAATTTTTTGCCCTTGAGAATGAATAACCCTCAGAGAGCTGATCAATGTAGTGTTTTGATTTAAGAAGAATTTCTGCTTTCATGAAAGAAAGAATTTTGTTTCAGATTGTCTGTCAAAAATAAGATCCCTTACAATGATGTATGAAAGACCACCACAATGATTTTTTCTCCTTGATATATACTATTAAAAGATGATGGGCATGTTTTGGTTTGGGCATAATTTAGGTCATGTATATCATTGTAGTCTTTTTATAACTTGACTTCCTGTTTCTTGTTTTCCAAATTTAGGTGAGGGTTTTTTTTCTGTATCTTGGGATGTAAAAATAATTTGAAAATTATAAACCACTTACTCAATTTCAGCTAGACATTTTCAGAAATAAGTATTCTTGAAGGACAAGACATAATGAAATTA
Organism: Pandion haliaetus; assembly: GCA_013401275.1. Classification (NCBI taxonomy): domain Eukaryota; kingdom Metazoa; phylum Chordata; class Aves; order Accipitriformes; family Pandionidae; genus Pandion; species Pandion haliaetus. The sequence continues at coordinate 23,800 of VYZV01007289.1, read as the reverse complement.
AGTGAAATAATTTCTTTTTTCTTTTCTTTTTATAGAGGCTGTTAAGACATTTAATGTTCTATGAAATAATATTTTTTATCTTGTGGTTCTCTAATATATGAATAACAGAATTAAAGTAATTCAATGGAAGATACAAGGTAGCCGTCTTGTTTCAAGAATGTTAGTACAGAAACAATGTGGCTAAGTTGTAGTATTAAAGAGAAGGATTATTACAGATGACATCATTTGGAAAAAGCAAAAAGAGGCAAATAAAAAATACTGATAGATATATCCAGAATGTGAGAGGTGAAAAAGACAGGATATGACCGTGCTTTATGTTCCTTAGACATTTGACTTCTTTCATATGACAGGATTGCACACAGAGAAATACTGTGAAAAATACTGTTTGATTTCCCTTTTATGTGTGCCATGAACACCTAATAAAGAATTAATTATACAAAAAGGAAGGGTACACTTGTCACTTGGTGGTATCACTAGAATAACACTTTGATTTCGTCTGTAAACCTACATACATCAGATTAAAAAAAAAAAAA
>VYZV01007289.1:10604-23237 GCA_013401275.1 Pandion haliaetus | reverse complement strand
GGAATAACATCTAGTAAACAAATTACCTGGGAACAGTTCAATTGCTAGGATGGTTTGCTTGTGTGCCACACACCCACATGCACATATAGACACAGATATAGTGTGCACACACACATATACATTTGTGTGTATTTATGATGACACACATATATATATATATACATACTAGAGCAAAAAATATAAGGAGACTCTTCACTATAGGTGGAAATACTTGTGTATCTTACCAGATATCTACTGGTGCTCAGCTGTTCCCAACTGATTGTTCATTTGCCTCATTGATGCAAACAATGCAATTTCATGAGAAACTAATAAAAGTTTTTCTGTTTATATTAATAATTCATAGCTGGAATTCAGCAAGAGAAGAGAAAATATCTGTTATTAGTCTGTGCTGATGTAATTCAGTCTTCCAGGTTGCCTTTTTCTTGCCTCTGAAGGGGGAAATTTTAAGAACATACTTCTTTTTTCTATAAACTGTTTAGACAATCAAAGTCAGATTTTTTTCAGATGTGAATCTATTTTTCTTTAAATTTAAAGGAGGTCAGACTTTGGGTTTCAACTAAGCTTATTAGAGATAAGCTTTAGCTGTAAGGTAAATAAACATGCACTACAAAACTCTGGAGTGTGCGTTTATGATAGAAATGGAGGGATACAAAAGAAAAGGTGAGCATTAGAGCCATGTTTAATAACTGCTAAATAAAGGAGGAATGAAATGAACCATTTAACNTCTTGGGAATGTTATAAAAGCTCTGCAGAATAAAAATAAAACTTCTGTATTTAGGCAGAATAGAGGAGGCCTTCATATCAGAAAAAGTCCAAGAAAAAGTTTACCACAAAAGAGGATTCCTTCTACTTGTTTTAGAAGGTATTGGTATTGATAAAGGATATGAATAAGAAATGAATATGTAAAAGGAATGGGTCATTACTGAATAGTTCTGAAATAACTTTAGTTTAATGATAATATAGATGCAAACTGGGAAATGCATATTACAATAATGAGACTGTTTAAGGGCCTGGTAAGATGTTGAGTATTTCAGCTATGGTTCGCTTTATATGAATACTTAAAGATGCACAAATATGTTTGGATTACATTACAAAGTGACTTTTGTTAGCCAGTCATCAGAAAATGCTTCTTTCATGAAAATACAAGTATGATTGTTTCTTTAAATTTTCCTCTTTCATATGATGCTTAACTTACTGGTATTCTGTAGGTGCTAAGACAAGCTATCGTATGTATCAAATTCTAAATTGTAACATGCACAGTTTGTGTAGCTCAGTATGCCAATGAATCTAAGAAAAAAAGAAAAAAGGCGAGAAAATGAAATACTATTAAGTTCCCAGAAAATGCTATCTGAGCATAACAGCAGACTTTTCATGATACTTGTTCACCGCAGACTTTAGAGATCTTACTTTTGCAAACTGCAGATAGTTCAAATAAAAGAGTTAATTCTACTGTAGTTAAGATAAATTCAAATGAAATCATATAATGATTACATTATTCTTCCTGTTACTCATTTTTAGTGATAAATTGTGTAGAAATCAATATAAGTATAGCGGTCTGGTGGACTCCTTGACTTAATTTTGTCAAAAAAGGAATTTTTTGCAAACAAATATCTTGTTTTTGAAAGCTCAAATTTGTATTGATAGAATTTATTCCGCTTAACGTAAAACACTCCTGCTAGCTATAAAGTTAGTAAGAAACACAACTGCCTAGATGCTGCTTAAGGAAATATTCCTGTGCTAGTGGTAGTCTGGCAGAAAAAAGAACTACAAACCTCACAAGAGAGCTGTCTAATCAGAGGCAGCTGATGTTCTGTCTAATCAGAGGCATTCACAGGTCTTGTCCATAGTTTCTGAGCTGTGCCACAGCGTGCCTCAGGATACTAGTTATCCAGACTGATAATCTTTGGGTGCCACAGATCCATTTAGCCTCAGTTTATCTAGCAACCTTGAGAAAACGATACATATATGTGGTGCAGAGGAATCTACTCTGTTGGAAAACTCCTTCCATTGAGGAGTGGAAGCAGGGAAAAAAAAAAGAAGCTGGGAAACATTTTTAAGTTCCCTAATCTGGATGCAGTGAGGGGGACAACTTGCCATTTAATTTTAGGTCTACAGTTTAGCTTAAGGCACAGTTGATAACCGTACATGTGACCCCAAATTGAGCAGGTTGGTATCATATTGAATATACATAGAATTCATATTGAATATACATTTTGTCTGCAATTGACTGCAGAGCTGCATTATACAGAGCTAGAAAATTTGGCCCAGCAGGCAGATATTTTGGATAAGACTCTCTTCTTACACATCTGTACATTTCAGTTTCATCTAAAGTGAAAATTCTCCATGTATCATTACTTGTTATATTATTCAGATGCCAATTTTTTAATTATTATTTTCCTGAGACAGAGTTTTATTTGTAGAAGCAGCTGCAACACTGTATTCATAATTGCAAGTCACATAGCATGTAGGAATAGTGCATGCAATAATACAATGTATGAAACAAGGTAAAATTACAGCCCTTAAGTTTCTCTTTTCTAGAATTAGTTATCCAGCAGAATCAGTTCTCTGCTCACTGGGTAGTGAAGGCAACACACATCCTACTGACATGTTGACAGACATCTTTCTGCAAAATTAGAAAAAAAAACATTAAAAGCATTAGATTTGAAATAGGCCACAAACAAATTTGTTGTGTTACGGCTTTGGAGGAATGAGATCTGCCTCTATCCTAGCAAAATAAGAATGACATGGTTCTTTGGCCCTAAGGCCAAATAACATGGAAATAATTTCATCCATACAGCTATAATCTCTTCCTCTGCAAAATAGGTTGGCTCTGTTGAAACAGATAAGAACAAACATCTTGGCAATAGTGATTTCTTGTGCTAAGTCTCACGAATACCTTTTTTTTTTACAAGCAAGCTATGCTAAGTTGAATAGTTTGGCTTGTGCCCTGGCCAGGTCAGCATTTTAAGAGAAGGCATAGCTGACTGGTCTCTAGTCCATATACACATACACTGTACAGTGAAAAAAACAGGCAGAACTTCTGTAAAAACCCCCACACTAACATCCGTTACTCACTTTGCTTTTAAAAAAACGCAAGACTAAAACCCAACAAAAACAACAAACAAAAAAATCCAAAATAAACACCCCCCACAAACAAACAAACAAACAGAAAACCTGCTGCTTGGCCAGTGTTTTTCCTTTCCCAAGTAGGCCTATATCTCTGATCAGTATGGGCAACAGCTAAATGGGTTAGTTTCAGTTTATACATTTCTTCAATGACATATTATATTTCCAAAAGATTTATGTCCTAATCTTAACATTGTGGGGTTTTTTTTTTCCTCTCTTTCAAAAGGATTAATTGATCTTTTGTGGCTTTGGGAAGAGAACAATTGTAGTTGTCAGTGTTTCAGTCTTTTGTAAAGTTCTATGAAAATCCTAATATTAAGCAAGAGTTATATTGATTTGCTGGTAGACTGCACACCAGATGAAGTCCACATTGTTCTCTTACTTGTTCCAGGACAGCAGTGTTGGGAAGATATGAAGCAGGATCACTGGCTGTCAGTGAATGTCTGCTTTACCAGATCATGGATGATTAGTGTTACCTAAAATAGCTCTGGTATTTTCAAGAAGCATTTTCATTCTTCACTTGTCAGAAGTATGATTAGTAAACATAGGGCCTCCTTTATTCCTGGCAGCTTTTCAGCATCAGAAGGCTGATTCCTTCCTCAGCTAAGTGTCAAATGCATGTCTCATTTAGTTTTAGTTATTTAGCTTCATATACCTAAACATACTACTAAAATGGAAGCAAAATTTTAGAAAGGTCTGCCCCCAAAGATTTCTAAAACCTGTAGCTGTTTCACATTTTCAGTATTTCTTTAATATTTCTGAGATATTTTAATATAAAAAAGGGAAACTGTTACTTTTAAAGCAGCAAAATTAAAGTTACTGAAAACTTTTTTTTTTTTAATGCGGTTGCATATTCCAAATTTAGTGTATGTCTCTGTAAGATCATACTTTCATAAGTTTAAGAAAACTGAGAAACATAATTATATAATGGTACTGGCAGTTACTTTTTTTTAAGGTTTTTGTTCTTCAGATGAAATGGTATACATTTAAAATGTGTTGGGATTATGCTTCATGCCTCTCTTCACTTTGCAAATAACCTGGTTATACTAAACAATGGTTAAAATTCTGGGTTGGAAATAGAGAACATAAGCATTGATTGTATGAAAAGAACAAAAAAAGAGGTTTTGTAATTCTGGATACAACCAGGTACATTGGCTTCATTGTGCTATTGGCATTCACTGTGACATTGACATTCATTGTGCCATTTGGGGTGTTTCTGGACAAACGACATGGTAAAGGAAGTACTCCACAGAAGGGGAGTAAAGCTGCAAATTCAGCACATGTGTAAAAAACAGATTAGCTGGTAGATGGATTTAGGGAAACCTTCATATGCATGAGTCATGGGTTTCATTCCTTGAGTGAAGATGGGGGAAAACAATCTCAAAGAAGTAAGCGTCTAGCTATTTTATAACTTTTCTTCTCTGATTTACCTCCTATTAGGAATAACTCCTTCATATACCAAACACCTCTTTTCATTTAAATATTTTTAAATTTTTTCTTTTTCCCAAGAAGATCCCTTCCTTTATGACTTCTTTCCAAACAGTTATGATAGGTTTGAAATGGATACCACCCTGGTATATTACACTTTTTGCATTCAGTTTGCTGAAGATTAACATAGATTGGTCTCCACTTGACAGGGCCTGAGGGCACTCACAGGCTTCACTGCCCTTTCCCAGCCCTCTGGGCCTCCCCCCACCCTGGCCCAGGTCCCCATGTCAACCCTTCTGGGGCCATTTTTTAGAATTTTAGAAGTTTGGTGAATGTGTCATGCAATGAATGTGCATTCAATAAAGAAAAATGTGGTTTCTTTGCAGAATTAGAGAGGGAAAATCCCATTCACTCAAACTAAAACTTAGTAGGAGAGTACCTCTTTCTGGGAGCCATCAAAGGCATATTGCCTTTCCCCACTAATTTCTAAAAACCTTCACACATATTTTAGAATGACTGGCAATTTAAAGTTTAGATAGATTGGATCCATGGTAAAGCTGCATGGCAGTATGATGGTAGAAAGAGGCACGCACTGGATGGTGCAGTGTAACAGGACACGAGAGAAAGCAGTGATAGGACAAGATATGATAGGACATCTCAGATAGCTATAGTTGCCTATGTTCAGATATCTGAAATTGAGAAGTGAATTTAATCATGTCCATGACTCATCTCATGTCCTTGTGTCAGCTGCCTTGGGACATGGCATTTCCTTTGTATATCTTCTGTGCATCCCCAAAAGATTGAGGAAACTGAATCATTTATACTGAATCATACTATTTATATTTACAAATTGTAGAAAGTTCTCTAAATCTGCAAGGAACAGAAGGTTATTTGAGTTACGATAGGGCAGTATGCACTATATAGACACCAGTTAAAACCCAAATCCATTCAGAAAATAAAGACTCTTTCTCAGGTATTTATAGATGAGAGAAAGTAAATTGAAAAACTGCTTTAACTGTTATGTGTAACAATATTTAAAACCTGTCAGGTCTCAAAAGGTTTTTGTGGTACTAGAAGGTGGGCCATGACTGACCATAAAGTTCAGAAGAAATACACTGAGTGTAAATAACAAGTTCACTATACACATGGTATTTTTGCTGCTAGGGAAAATAAACAAAAATGGAACAAATACTTCACATTATCCTGAATAAAGATATGGTTTGGTTTTGCAAAAATGCACTCATCTTTAGTTGTTTGTAAATATTCCATTGGTAAGTTTACTGTGTGGAACTTGAGTTGAAATATTATATCCTGAGCAAGTATTAGAGAATGCCTAGACAGTGAAGTGTGAACTCATAAATGTGAGCAATTGTACTTTAAGCTACCTCTTATTCTTTGAAGCTATGTCCATATTTTGAGCACTGTTAGCTAATGTTACGATTCATAATAAAATACTCTAATACCACTTACTTCACTACTCTTCCTGCCCTAATAATTACTTGCTCCACAGATCAAACATCAAATTTTAATTACATGGTTACAGCAAATGTGACTGTTAAGGTATTGCAGTGAGTTGACCCTGGCTGGGTGCCAGGTGCCCACCAAAGCAACTCTATCACTCCCTACCTCAGCTGGACAGGGGAGAGAAAATATAACAAAGGGCTCATGGGTCGAGATAAGGACAGGGAGAGATCACTCACCAATTACCGTCACGGGGAAAACGGACTCGACTTGGGGAAAATTAATTGAATTTATTACCAGTCAAATCAGAGCAGGGTAATGAGAAATAAACCCGAATCTTTAAACACCTTCCCCCCACCGCTCCCTCTTTCCTGGGCACAACTTTACTCTTGAATTCTCCACCTCCTCCCCTGCAGTGGAGCAGGGGGATGGGGAATGGGGTTTGGTGTCAGTTCATCACACGTTGTCTCTGCCGCTCCTTCCTCCTCAGGGGGAGGACTCCTCACACTCTTCCCCTGCTCCAGTGTGGGGTCCCTCCCACAGTTGACAGTCCTTCACAAAATTCTCCAATGCGAGTCCTTCCCACAGGCTGCAGTTCATCACAAACTGCTCCAGCGTAGGTCCCTTCCACAGGCTGCAATCCTTCAGGCACAGACTGCTCCACTGTGGGTCCCCTGCAGGGTCATAAGTCCTGCCAGAAGACCTGCTCCAGCGTGGGCTCCTCTCTCCATGGGGCCACAGGTCCTGCCAGGAGTCTGCTCCAGCGTGGGCTTCCCATGGGGTCACAGCCTCCTTCGGACACTCACCTGCTCTGGCATGGGGTCCTCCCCGGGCTGCAGGTGGATATCTGCTCCACCATGGGCCTCCATGGACTGCAGGGGGACAGCCTGCCTCACCATGGTCTTCCCCACAGGCTGCAGGGGGATCTTTGCTCTGGTTCCTGGAGCACATCCTTCCCCTCCTTCTTCACTGATCTTGAGGTCTGCAGGGTTGTTTCTCTCACACATTCTTATTTCTCTCTCCAGCTACAGCTTCTGAGCTGCAGCAACTTTTATTCCCTTTTTAAATCTGTTATCCCAGAGGCACTACCACTGTTGCTGATGGGCTCAGACTTGGCCAGCAGTGGGTCCATCTTGGAGCCGGCTGGCATTGGCTCCATCAGACACAGGGGAATCTTCTAGCAGCTTCTCACAGATGTCACCCCTGTACCTGCCAGCTACCAAAACCTTGCCATGCAGACCCAATATAGGTATTCAGGCTCTAGTACTTCAAATAGGAAAGTAAATTTCAGAGTCAGCAGGGACAATACCTGACAAGTGTTTTCTTTTAATGTAAACTATGAGAACTTCAGGTTACGAACCCCAATGGGCACAGTCTACCATAGCTCAAAATGGAACAAAATCAATAATCCCACCCATGACTCGTTTCACCTGTATGGGCTGATGCCAACTGCTTTAGTCCTGCTAAAAACTCTTAGTCATAGCTCATAAAGCATTGCTTTATGCACCCATCTTGATGATGTTGCACTACCCTGTGTATCTGAAGAGTATTGGGCTGCATCTCCACAATATCAAGAACTTCCATAATTTTGTTTTTAAACATCCTATAGCTCTCACAACATCTTACAGAGGAAACTCTTAGACCGAGACATCTTAGATTCCCTCCAGCATGTCTCCAGTAACTAAGCTAAAAAGTAAAGCTGTTTTTCCTCTTAAATTCCTTTACTGTAAAATTTGTACAGTGCGTAGGAATCTAACATCCTTCCTCCTAGATGACTTATTCCTCCTTTGAGTAGCAAACAATACATGGTTAACTGATATTCCTTCTTGCCAAAAACATCCTGAACTTTTTGAGATGATAGCACTTTATACTTACAAAAGGCTTATCTTTAGGAAACCTAGATACCATAATCATGGGCAGGTGCCCCTGCTGTGTCTGGGAGGTAAGAGAGGACTATAAAGCCATTCAGGCACAACAGAGTCAAATACTGCTAGAATATGCGCCCATCTGTCAATGGTACAAGTTGGAGTTAAGCCCAACCTACAGACACTTAAGAATTTAATACAAAAATGTAGAAAGCAAATAACCCAATGATTGAATAGAGTCCCAAAAATATGTGTCTTCTGATAGTTACCAAAATTCAGAGGAATCCTCTTTTTCTTATATTGCAATAAAAATGTTCCTTACACCTTACAGAAAAGATGAGGGCAACTTTCCTAATACATCTAATCACAAGTACAGGATTGCTGAGCTAATGAAAAAGAGAAAAAAAAAGGACAAAACGCAGTCCACCCATCCTTCTTTTGTGTTTTCTCATGAACAATACACTGGTTTTGAGGTAGGATGTCCTGTCTGTAAATAAATAACAAAAAGCTATGCTGGGTGCCTTACCTGTTTCTAAATTACCTATGAGAAAAAGGGAAAGGTGAATTTGATCAGTTTTCTACCACCAGTGTCATGTGAAGGAATGACTGTTCACAGTTTGAAAATTCCTTAACAGGATTGGTGTACACCATGGGATTCAAGAATTATAGAATAATATAACAATTAATTTCAGATGTGAGGGGCTTGTGAAGGTAATCTGATTTAAATTCCTTCTTAACTAGATTTGATTTTTAAGTTAGAACATCTGCATCAGCATCTTGTCCAGTTGAGTTTTGGGTATCTCCAAGAATCTCAGCGATTCTGGACAACCTGTTCCAGACTTAGACTGCTCTCATTGTGAAAAAAACTTTTCCTAATAACTAACTTATTGCAACTTTGTCTACTGATTCTTGCCCTTTTTCTGTATAGCTCTGAAGACTGTCATTCTGTTTTCTCCATAAATACTTTTCAAGCAACTGAAGACACCAGTTGGATCCCCCCTAGCCTTCTTTTCTGTCCTTATATGTTGTGCTTCAGGCCCCTAATTGTCGTCGTGTCTGTCCATTGGATTCACTACTCTAGATGCCTTCTCACAAGTGCCAAACAGGGAAAAATAATCACTTCTGCTGACTTGCTGGCTAGACTCTCACTAATACCTGGCAGTCTGTTGTTGGTCTTTGCCACAGCAGCATGCTTTCCTCATGTTCAACTTACTGTCCACCAAAATGTGTAAAGTTGCTTTCTAGTAAGACGGTGCCCAGCTTGTATTGTTTTATTGCATTATTCCATCCCAGGTACAGGACTTTGCATTTGTCCTTCTTGAACTTTATAAGGTTTCTGTTAACTGTATCTTCCACCTCCTGAGGTCCCTTTGATTAGCAGCCTTAGCCTCTAGGATATCTGAGATCAACAGATCTTCTCAGTTTAGACTTTTTTCTTCCTAAATATAGACACCTTCTGGCATTTGAAACATCCTGGAGTAGCTGAGATATCTCATTGGGCTAACAGTTATGACACAAGATCTTCAGAAAAGTAGGTACCTTTTAGTACCAACAAAAGCAGACCAGAGTGAGTTCCCTATGCCACCCAGACATTTATGTGTAAACACCTGGAATAAGTAACTATAGTAAAGTACTCCACATGCACATGTTGACATGCAAGCTTTCTATGCTGTTGTTATAGTCTGTGGGGATCTGGAAATTTGTTCACTTGCCACATACAGGTGTTCAGTGTCAGATGAGATCTTTAATGATGTCTAAGGTGTCTGTGTGGAGCCAGCAGATATAACAAAAGACCTGCATGAGAGACCTGTGTAGTCCTGTACAGGCACTTGAGGTCTAACAGGTCTAACAGGACATGACAATCATTTCAAATGGATTGTGTGCCTATTTTGGAAAAATGAATCAAGTCTATATAGAAGTGGAGCTCAGGAGATCTAAGGAATTAATCAGTTTAGCCTTTAGGAGACGTAAATGAAGTCAGCTGAACAGCTTTCTAGCCTGTATAAGCTTAATTCAATTCCCTAAATATAGGCTCCTGGTGCCATTTGAGATATGCTAGGATATCCAAGACATACACACAGAAGTGACAGAACATAAAGCAGACCTATGTTTTGGAGCGGCAGCTGGAGGATTTGCAAATGGCATGAGATGAACACATTTAAGCAAATTGTTCGAGTCTCAGTGGCTGTATTGACCATAAATTTAATCAGTTGACTTAAATATGGGCACCTACTGCAATTTTACTTGCCCTACAGCATACAAGCCATCTCACAGGTATGGTACTTAGGCCACAATCCTTTCAGAAGACCTGTGTAGTTCTGAAACAGAAACTGAAGGACAGACAGAAAAAAGCCCAACACTGAAAATGGCACTAGTATTCTGTGTGTAGGCAGCTGAACTAAATCCTGCTTAATGTGTGTGAATCTGAATTCCACCACCATATAAGATGATAAAGTATACAGGAGAGAAAAAAGACTAATGAGAAAGAGAATGACCCAAGTGAACACAATATTGATGTGGGTTTTACTAATAAATATGTAATTATGCACTGTAAGCCTTATGTAACACAGAATAAATTGTGCTTTATGTTTAGCAGTATAAGGCAAGAAAAATAGAGAGAAAAATGCTTATCAACCAACCCATTTAAAAGTCTACAATATAGCAGTATTTAAGCAACCACTTTTTTTTGTTTTTTATGTAAAACTTCAGAGCAATAAGAAACAAAGAATTTTTTTCACCCAGTTTACTATGCACAAAAATGGTAAAACCTCCAAGACTTTTCTGAAATGATACCCCTCACAGAGATACCAGGTGTGGTTTACAAGAGCGTAAATCTTCCATCTGCTACATATACAAGTGTCTCTGCCTTTGCATTTCTGCTAGAGATGATCCCAAATTCTTTTATGAGAAGAGCTAAAATGATGGGTTGGGTACACTGGGAGAAGAAAAAAAATATTCTCTTTACAGATAAATGCTGTTGAAAGTTCATAACTTGAATATGTGTGCCTTCAGGGGGTCACTGCTGGAAATCAGGGAACATGTTAAAAAAAGATATTAAATATCTGGTTCTGAATTTATACATTATGTTAATAAGTATTGTAATGCTGGCACTCAAGCCTGTGATTAAGTTTGCAACAATTTTACAATAATAATAAATAAATAATTATATTTTTAAATAATTATATGTACATTCAGAATGACAGAAAAATTCAGGTAATGAGCAGAGCTGAAATTAAATTTAGTCACCTACATTCTGGAGAACTTGCCCCCTGTCCTATCACTTAATTCATGGTGTGTTACCCCTTTTCTCTTTTTATAAGTGTAGTGCCTATTGATTTCAATAGTACCTTTGCCTAATTCTAGAACTTTTCCCTGCTTCAATTTTCTCATGTATGTGGAACAAAGAATTTTGTATTATTGACTTAAAAAAAAAAAAAAAAATCATTTTCTGTTCTTATGTATTTCCTTCTTGAAAGTGTATCTTCAGATTTATTGCCAATGCATCAGAGCTGGGAATAATCTTGAATGGAAATGGAGGTTGCGATACAATAATGTGATATTCAAATAATGTATATAAATCAGAACTTTAATTTATACTCTGGCTAGCTGGTTGGATTTCTTACCATTATTTCTCCCATCCAATGCATACATTCTTATTTTGGAATTTTCATAATCCATGTTCATCAAGCTCATTCTTTTCTTATAGTTGTTGCTTTCCAGTTTACTAAGAGTAAAAAAGTGTCCTATCTCCTTGGTTAGCAATGAAGATGAAATAGCTTTGACTTGCAAATGCATTTTTTTCATAGGAAAAAGGACAATAAGAATTTTATCTAGAAAAAAAAAGATCAGGTTTTCAGGTACCGTGTTTAAATAATACATCAAAAATACAGTGGAGGCGATGGGTGGCATGAAAAGGAACCATGGCAGTTCATTAATCTTGAAGGTATATCACACAATGAAGGAATGACAAGATATTCAGTAATTCTGAAAGAAAAGATAATTTTAAATGTAAGTTTTACTTTCTGAAGCAGGTGTGTTTAGACAGAGTTGAACAGCAGAAGGAAGTACATCTTAGCTTGTTGCTATAGATATATATGTGTGTGTGTGTATATCTGACATCGTGTTCCTAAATTAACATCTCTGATTCTGTTTGAAGGAGGTATATTTTAAAGATGCATGTAGGGGTAGGTTTGATTTTAAGTAACTGTTCAGAGAACTGAGTGAAGGTCAAAGTTAAGAGCTAATGGAATACTGAGAAAATTTTATTAGAGGAGAAGTTTTCAGAGAATGACTGCTATATTTTCTAGTAAATTTTATGGTCTGTGAAGTATAGTTTGTACTGCAAATTATCATTGTGTAAGCTTGCATTAAGTCATTTTTGATGCATCTGGGCATCTGTGTCTCAGATTTCTTATATTACGTATGTAGTTCAGAGAGTTGGCATGGTCTCTCTAACATCTGATGTACTTCTCACTCCCAGCCAAGCATTTTAACATGTATATCTTGGTTTGAAGGATGTTTCTTGTAGAATATTTTCTTCCCCTGTTTTCTTTTCCTCACGCAGAACAACCAATTTTGTTCTAAATTTGCTCAGATTTCAAATACATTTTACAAGGTAGAATCGTGTTTGACTTTATTTTGGTTTCTTCTCTTAGCTTTCTATTCAACTGAAGGGAATTTGTGGTTCTGCCTACAAGCTGTTAGTTTGTCCTATGTTAATCCTATCATCTTCCTTGTAGAGCATTATACCATA
>VYZV01007288.1:77255-123854 GCA_013401275.1 Pandion haliaetus | reverse complement strand
TGGCAACACTAGCTGGTTGGTAGCCAACTGTGCTCAACATGTTGCAGCTGTGGCCAGTATCTCTATCCAGCCAAAGAGATGGGAAATGACATGAATGACTGAATATCAAATAGGCAGTGATGAACCAAGGAGATGAAATACTCTGGCAAATTTAGCACTACAGAGAGTGGCATTCAGGAAGCCTGTATGTGTATATGTCTTAGGATTCCTTCCTTAAAGCAGATTTAGTTTTACTTCTGCTTCTTTGTAGTTGATGGGTTTTCTATCTTTTTAAATATTTTTTTTTCACCTACCCTCCTTAGCTTTAGTGTTTCAACATATTTACTTTCACTACTTTTCTTTCCTCTGATGTATTTCACCTGTGCCCATCACCAAAATATTTCAGCAACAAGCTCGTAACAGTGAACGCCTTCAAATCTTACAGAAAATGGTGCCAGTCAGTTCTGGATATTAAGTTCCAGAAAAATGGGTAAATCATCTTCGTGCTTACTAGGAGAGATTTTTTTTAACATCTGTACCTTTGTACGCAGACCAAGTCTTCCACTGGGTGCTTAGCAAAGCTTGGGCCAGTATTTGAGAAGTAAAGGCAGGTGGGGGGAGAATGGAATAATATGAACCAGACCCTGTACCAAGGGCTTTTTTTCATTAGCCAGCTTTTCTTGATCAGCTGCTTGTGTGCTGTAGAAGAAGCTGTGTACATACCTTGTCTTAATGTCTTTGAGTTACCTCCTGCCATGTGACCATCAGCCCTCTCACCTTCTCATCTTTTGCTCAGTGTACAGAGGAGTCCTTGATTCTCAAGACTCCTTCTGGTCACCTTTGTTCATCTAAAGTACATCATGGCTTTTATGTCCAGGTTCTCTCTGGGTTCATATCTACTGGTCAGTTCTTGTCCCACAGTAACCACAGGAACGTCCTCCACCTTGTGCTTTCACAGTATCTCTGGATACTAATGGCAGCTTGAATTTAGCATCTTTCATTAAAAGATCTCAAGAAAATCCTGCTGGACCCTGTAAGTCAGTGATTGTGCTCTTTTCAGTGGTAAGGTAAGCAAGCTTTAGATCCCTCATGTGAAGTAACCAAGGTTATGCATGGCAAGTGGCATGATTTAAAGTAATCCACATTTGCCTTGACTCCTGATTCGTTTTTGTAATGCTGGTTCAAGTTGCTTCCTACCAATCAATATGCATAATTCTTTCCTTAGTTGTTTATTGATTTACTCAATGAATTCAAGTGTAGCACTCATTAGTTAAGATCCTTACAAAATATCTATAAAATTATCTAGATTCTTAGCTAGTTGGCTGGCACAGTTGAATCACATTCAATTAGTCTAAACCAATTTACACCGGAGGTTTCAAAATTCAATGAAGGTATGGGAAAATGCCCTTCTGAGTGATAATTCTGTTTCTTGGTGCACATGGTTCTTTCACAGTCCTAATTCTGACAAAATGCAAAGAGAAGCCAAATTAATTATTGTTTTGTTCCATTTTTAAATTGTAATATCTTTTTTTCCTTCACAAATTGTCTGTTATTATTATTCATTATGTGTCCTTTGATGAAAAATGATACATGAAGAATGGTTTCTATTACTGAATTATTTTTGCACATCATGCTTAATTCTGCAAATGAAGCAGATAAAGTCAATGAGGCTCAGTTAAGGACCAAAACTAATTCTGAAAGCTAATTATTTTCACAAGGGAGACTCTTGAAGACTATAAATTAAGAGGTTGCTATTCTAAGAAGTTTTGTCTTCAGCTGAGTTAGTTGCATCTCCAGAAGTGAGAGAGGAACAGGGACAGGCCTGAGGCCAACCTGATCCCCAGCTGAAAGTCTGTCTGTTCAATTGGAGTTGCAAGGCTCTTTTTCAAACAGGCCAAAGTACTTCATGTTTCCTTAACTGCTTTTAAACAAAAATGCATCCATGGTACCACTTTGAAAGCAGAAATAAAGGGACGCACAAGACCCAAAATGTTTCGCATTGAAACCTTTTCATTACCTCACTAAGATCATCAGCCTTTGTGTGGAGATTTACTTCAAAGACACTTTAGTAATGTTGTAAACAAATTATATGAGTCAGAACCACTCCTAAGTTAAAGTCTGATAACCTGTGATCCACTGAGCTAGAAATAGACTTGATAGAATAAGAAAGGTGGAAGAGCCACTTCTCCAATCTCAAAGTGAGTGTCCTGAGTGATGTGCAGTTCACAGATCCTCGTGGGACCATGTGAGGACCAGAAACACTGTCAGGACCAACTTTGGAGAGCAGTGTCCAATCCCAATGGGAATTTAGCCCTTTAGGTGTGTGTAACCTGCTCGGTGACCTCAAATACTGATATTTGTAAACCATTGTGTATGGTTTCTATTTCAGATAATTTTCTGAAGTACAGAAATGCATTTTTCTCCCTCTTTCTACACTGTCTATATGTCTGTTTTGAAGCGAATCTGACTTTCCACATAAAGAGAAGTAAAAACATTGTACCAAGCAAGCAAACACTTTAAAAACATGTCTGAATACATCTGTGCTTCCCTCAGAAGTGTGTGTCAGGAATCTCCAGAGCTGCCTGAGGAAGGCAGATGTCTGATTCTCACAAGAACTTCTGGTGCTTTTGAAGGTCTCAGGCTGTTATTCATTTTTTTACTTGTTCAGATTCCATAACAACCCAGGCAAAAAAGCTGCACCCAAAAAGCCACTGGGAGAGCATATACTTAATTGAGCCAAGGAAATATGCTGTACACTATGAGCAGCATGAACAGTTGCTGCCTGTTTTGACACTTTACATATAGTCCTGGAACAGTGACGACTATTTCAAGCTTCTGCTGAGATACTGGTAGTTTCAGGCAGAAATCATTTTATTCTGAGTTCCATTTGTACAGGATGTAGTACAATGAGGTCCTCATTCATGATCAGGTAGCAATGCAGTATAGTAATAATAAACTTCAGCTGTGACTGTTTCTCTCTGCCTTTCTTCCTGTTACTACTTCACTCTTACTGCCTCTCCCCTTCCTATTATTCCTTTTCATTGGCTTGCCAGACAAGAAAATTGGTTGAGCTTTCTCTCACACGCTCAGCTTGCCTCCTAGGAGGCTGCCACAGCAGCTCTCAGCTGTAATGTCCCTGCTGGTGCTGTTGTTTTTCCTTCTTCCCTCTGCACCGCAAGAGTCCTCAGGCAGGCCAGATCGGATCTCAGTGTTCCTTCATGTTGCTGCTGAGCAACAAAGTCTCTGGTCCCTTCTCATGCTGACTTTCTTGAGGTTCTCCTATTCTTCCATTTCTTGCCCAAATCCTTGATAAAACTGTTCTCCAATACTAGACAGCAACATTTGCTCGCTGCATTCTCAGTCATACAGCACATTAAGCCTCTTTTGGTATAGAAGGCATCATAGTATTAAAAAAAAAAAAAATAATATAAATAAATAATATAATATAAATAAATAGTATGGGTTTTACCTCTACTATTTCCCTGACCATTTTGTGCAGCTATCACAATGTGTTGAAGAGGAATCACACAATGTGGTTGGCTCTTTTCTTCCATTTAATGTCTTGTGGTTGCTTTTTTTCATAGGCTCAGCTGCCCCAGCAGCATCAGAATCTCAGAGCGCAAAGGAAGGTAATTCCTGCAGGGGTATGGAGGAGAGTTGTTAGGTCATGTTTGGGACTGGAAATGGCCAGGATGATATTTTTCCTGTTATTCCCATTAATGTACCTGGTTTACAGCATATTGATCTGCATCTGTTGCTCCAGTTTTAGAGATGAAGCACTCTTTATAGTCATCAATCTTGGTTATTAATACGCTCAAATTCTTAAAGAAGGATATAATTTGCTTCCCAGGCTTTCTTCATGTACTGCACATCTTTGTGTCACCATCCCTGCTGCTTTGAGCTCAGCAGATGGCTCTTTGTAAGCAGGTGGTATTTTTTCTTGCTATTGGAAGAAATATATTTACTGCTCATTCTGGCACCCATGAAAAAATTGTAAACTTTAAAGAGATATATTAAAAAATATAAATAAAATGCCTGTAAGAGTTATTGCCAAATTGATATTGGATCAAAGGCACCTATTCAAGTGATCAGCAGCCAGAAATGAAGTGTATAAGCCAAGAGTATTGAAAGAACCATTAAGAATGTTAAAAAAAATAAAAGAGGCAGATAAATCTCATACTGTGATGAATGATAGCCAAGGAACATCTAATCGTATCTGGGTAGCATTTACTGAAATAACTCAACCAGACAAAAATGAAGAACATGAAAAAGATGGTGTAAAAATTATTGGAATGTTCTTTTTTCTGACAGTTTTTCATTAATCTTCAAGAAAGAATAAGGATTTATTTAAAACAAATTAAATTAAATGGTGAGCACTAGAATATGGTTCCTCTTGATCTTGGTACGGCCATAAAACACAATGTTCTCAGCAGGTGCATATTAAGGTTTATGGGGTGGGGGTGTTTTTTTGCAGTTTTCCAACCACCTCTCCCTGATAAACCAGCATGCAGAACAACGGCTATGTTCAATTGGAAATTTGCTTACTGTTGTAAGAAAATGTGAAATACATGAAACATCTAGCAAACGAACATGCAAAAGACACACAACAAACTGTCAACACCATGTCTGCAGGCTTCCATTCCTTGATTAATCTATTTGGATTTTTTGCTTTTAATGGCAGCTTGCCTGAAACTTCTTGGATACAATTAACAGTGATATGGAGAAAGTGGCTCTGTGCATATTGTGACAAACTGACTTAAAAAAAGGAATGTTTACCAACAGATTGGACCAAAGCTTGGCTTCTTCACTGTACAAATAGAGATTTCATGGGGTCTTATCTAAGCAAATGTTCATCTTTTCTGTTGTGTCCTTTAAGGCGGAATAGCCTGCTTCATTTCTGCTAGAGCTCTGTTGTTGTCATCAGTTGTGGCAAGATCTAAAGCTCTGTGGAATGTCTCTCCCATGAAAAAGAGAATATAAGAGTATGTTCTCTCTCTGTGTAACCCAGAAGAATAGATGGAACATGCATTTTGTTTAAGCCACACTGTAGTCAGTAAACGCTTTCAGATTTGAGCTGGTTCTGGTACATACTTAAGGATTAGGGAGCAGCTGGCTTGAAACTCAGAGCTGGATGAAATGAAATTTGGTTTTAGGACTTGAAATTAAGTGTAATCTGGGGTAAGGACTTAAACTATTCATTTTGATTCAAGTATATCACGTTATGAACATGCTCTAAGGTCATGGAGCTGGCCACTCAACTAGCAAAAAGTTATTTTTTATGAGCAAATGAGTGTTAACAATTGAAATGCTTCTCTTTGCTTGAATAGTAAATGGAGTTCACTGATGTACTGTTGCTGGCTGGTTATGCAGACACTTACACATGTGAGTGTAACGTTCCTTTGGGGCTCAATTCCCCTTTGCTGCTGGGCTGCTCCTACAGAGGTGTGACAGGGCAACTTGTTGCTATCAGTTATTGCTAACTGTACACAAACCACTCTGGACATAGTACTGGCAGATGTGTTCAGCTTTCACAAACTCCCTCTTTGTAAGGTGATAGGAAATTGTGCTTGGAAAGTCTGGTGCCTCTGCAAAATCTTTGCTTTGCGTGCAGCTCCATTTCCTACCCACCTATTGGCAATCTAAACCAATGATCAAGAAACAAATGCGTTTCTTATTTTCTCCTTTTTTCCAGATTTCAGAAACGCTGATCCAGAAACTGAACCAAAACCTGGTCCATTTTTCATTGAAGCCTGGGGTTCGAATCCTTGTCCATGCTGCCCATTTATCAGCAGGTTAGTATCCTCTTTCTGTGTACACCCTCTCTGTTGCTCTGTAGCACAGCAAGTAATATATTCCTTGGTGCTAGTAGTGTGCTAACAGCTGTATTTTAAACATTTTTTATTTTTATGTCACGATAACAACTCAGTGTATGGGCAGACATTAAAATGCCTGCTCCACCTCCCCTTTCTTTATCATGCTAAAAAGATACAGTAGCTTTTGCATTTATAGCTAATTCTTTTGTTTAATTTTGTGCAGGAATTTGCTGTTGTTGGAAATGCAGTATAAGTAGCAGCAGAAATGTGTACTTCTTGGCTGTCTCTGAAATATTCAACAGCTAAGCAGCACCATGGCATATTCAGCCTGGATCACATGGTGCAAAGGTTACCAACTAGCCTTGTATATATTCAGATATTCTAGAGTCAATGAACATTCAAAGCAACTAAGCACAGTTCAGAAGTTGTTCAGCAGTCTGAAAGACTAGAATCAATTTACATATACACAAACATAAGATTAAGCAGTTTGGACTTTAGCTAATCCTCTCTCAAAGTCAGCCATCTCCAAAGTCCTGATATTTAATTACATGCATCTCTGTCTATTCTGTATGCTAAACCCTCATTTCACAGCACGGCCCTATTTAACTATTACAAGAGATGGGACAAACAAATCTGTGCTCAGGATTCTTAGGAAATCCTTTTCTCCAGGAGTTGCTGTTAATGCTGATAAGTTGGTATCAGCTTTTTTTGCTAACTAACAAACTAAAAGCCTCAGTTCACTTGTACCAGCAAGTTGCTCTCCAAAAAGCTTTTTATGGTATGAACAGGTCTGTCCAAGCTGGTGTCAGTCCATGTGCTGCATTGTCCAAAAAGGGAAGGAAAAAGAGACTGTTAAGAAGTGGTGTAATGCAACTGCATTTGAATCCCACCAGGAGAAAGGCTTGGTGTTTGCAATATTTCATTTTTCCTAAGCAGAATTGGCTATAATATCTGCCCTGGGAATATTTGCTGCATGTTTCTGGTTTCCACTAGCTGTGGAACAGAGGATCAGATGCTTAGTTTTACACGTTAGAACCAAAAGCATGAAAAAGCAGAGATGCAGCACAGCTGAGTAATCTCTAAAAAAAAAACCCACAACAGCTTGAGAAGTCAGTTTGTTTGATTTTTTTTTTCTCCTGTAGATTGTAAAAAGAAATGTAATAGACATATGACACAGAAGAATTGTGTGACTTTACATTTAACTTTTAAATTCATATACATTTTACATAATAGTTGTTTCCAGAGAAGCAATCCTTGGCCTGAATTTTCAAAAATGACCAGTGACACTATATGTACTTTCAGAAAATGAATGCTCAGTGCCTATCTCTTAAAAGAAACCCATCTGAAAGCATCTTAATGTGAGCTTCAAACATGAGTTACCTGCAATTGCTCATCATTTTTGATATTTGTTCCCGGGCATTTACTCTTCCAATGCACGTGGCTGTTTTCCATTTTGGTCAATGTTCATTAAAGTCAAGATCAAATCCCAAATGAACATTTAGACATGACTACTCTGGCCCCGAATATACTATAGGCCTTTTCTAAAAAATTGTAGTTAGGAAGAATCACAGATATTCCTGGGAAAGGCTCATCTGTACCTCTTGCTACTGAAGGGACATTCCTGATTTCATGTAGTGGAAACAGATGACACTGAAAATCACATATCCAGCCCTGCCTTCAATACAAGATGAATCTGGATCCAAGTTTTGTGCTGTATGTAGGAACCTCCTGCAGCTTCGTGGAGAGGAATTCTGGGCATCTCTACAAGAGGGAGTGCACAGGGCCCCCTGCTGCTCCATCCATGCTCAGAGCTGACTAAAAGCTGGGTAGCTCCAGTCCCAAAGCCAGATAGTTAGTGAAGGTACTGTAGCACTTTTCTGGGCTACTAAACCTTGTCTGCTGCCCTGAATGAACAAAAAGGCAGGGTCTATTAGTGTGGCATACTGCCATGCTGCATAACAGTATGGCCTCTAGGCATGTGCTGGCCTATCTCTTACTAGCTCAGGCTGGAGCAGAGGGTGCTTGGCTCAGACATGCTGTATAAATACATGATCTTTGTGTGCACTGAAAATGCACATTTTTATTTGTATTTCCACACACACCAGGAATGAGTCCATAATAGATGCAAATACTCATTTGTCAATACTCATTTGTCCTGCAAGGTAGGCTTTGTTGTACTTCTCTACAAAGCTGCTGGTGAGATGTGAGTGATTGCTGTAACTGGCTTCACAATGTCCTATAGGAACACTACAGGGTTTTGTCTCTTGCAGAAATATGATTCACTAAGAATGCAAAATGAGCCTGGACTGCCAAACTAGATATTAAAAAGCCCAGAGAGCAGCCACTATGAGATCTTCAAGGGAATATGGCTTCTTATCAAGCTGCAGAGGTCTTGACTTAGTTCCCTGTCTAAATAAATAAAAGGCCCAATTTCATAACATCAAAACTTGGGAATAGTTTAGAATTTTACAAAATGCCAAAAGAGAGATTTACTTTGCTGCTGAAAACTATTGTTTTGGCTGTCAAGGAAGAAGAAGAATTGTCCTTTTGAAATCCAAGCTTTTATAAAAAATTAAATAAAGCAGGGAAACCTGGAACACAAGTCAGCACCAGAAGCAGTCCCTAGAAAACACAATCCAAGGGGATGCATATGGCCCAGAGGTGCTGCTCTGGTCTATGTTATCCCTTCTTTCCCAGCCTTTTCACTATGACTCTGTGTTGGACTCCGGGCAGCTATGGGCTGTAGTTGGTGGAACCACACACCTCAGCATGTGTTTTTATAAGTGCACATGTATGTATGCATATGCCTACATTTATGTTCCCATGCCTCAGTGCACATGTATGTTCCTCCCTGTGTGTGTGCCTGCTCACGCACAGCAGCAATTTCTGCAGCAGTGGAGCTGCAGGGAACAAAAGTGCAGGTATCTAAACTGGCTTGGTGTGGTTATTCAAGCAGAACCTGTAGAAATGAGTCTGTGTGTGTTGTATGTGAGCGTGTGCATCCCCTTGAGCATAGAATAACAGGCATTGGCCTCAACACATTTCACACCTCCGTCTTTTTTGTTCAGGCCACACTGGAGGAAGGATTAATTTATGGCGATTATGGACAACAGATTACAATCCATTCATCATGTTCATTCCTTCTTTTCATGAAAAGAAAAACCCAGACCAATGTCCCCAACCCAACAGACAACAACCTCAACTCTAAGGCAGAGTAAAATATGCCAATATTCCTCACAAAGCAGTTAAATAGCTGTTTATTACCAGACTCTCAGCACAGCATCATAACAAGAATATTGAGTGATGCTGAGCCTGAATTGGTCAGAGAGCCATTTTGTCATCCCGCAGAACTGCAGAGACCCACAAAATACAGAGGCAAAAGGGTCAGAGTGGAGATGTGTGAGGAATTCATAACTATGGATCATTTCACCCCAGTGCCTCTTCTTCTTGAGGATAGCCTGCTTGATATGGGAAGGAGAAGATTTTTCATTTCTCTTTGTAGATGTTGGCTTTATCAGGCTGGGTGTGAGAGCTGAAAATGTGTGCACGTGTCATGTGTTTGCCTGAGTAAGTATTTGGTTGTACGTGCGTGGTTTCTTGTGTCTTCTGGCTCTGGTTTAGGATGGGTCTGTTCAGTACATGTGAAGAGGGGCAAGAGAAAGAGGATGAGTATGGCAGCAGTTCAAGTTAACTTCCATTGCTTTGCAGAGGAAGGTACTGCCTACATCTTGTTCCATATGTAATGCCAGAAAGACTGTCAGTGAGGATGTTTCAGCTGTGTGCGTTAGCTCTGTTTAACGGCACAGCTACAGCTGCATGTCTGTCTACAGTATGTTTTGTTAGTGTCTGCATGAACAACTGAGACTGCTGGACCTATGTGTATCCCTTTTTGAGTGCTAGATGTCTTTGTGTGTGTGTGTGTGTGTATGAGTGATGGAAACTGCCTGTAATACAGTTTACTTTGTATTTCTGGGAAAGCCACGCTTCTGATTGTTTGTTTGGCCTTACTTTGCAAGGGACTATGAAAAGGTGGTGAGTAAAACTGAGGAGAAGCACAGAGGGACTTTTTGTCTGATATGTGATTTTAGTTTTGTTTTTTTCTTGAACCTGTGCACTCTCTGGCATGGAAGATTTGTGGGAGAGAGAGCAGGGCACCAGAGGAAAGAGGGTAGAACATGTTCAGAACAGTAGGAAGCAGATAAAGGAAGATACTGAAAATGTCAGAGGTGTGAGAAGAGCTTGCCATGGTAAGGGATGGATGCTGAGGCAGTGTCTGTGAAGGGGACTGGTGCTCTGGTCAGGGAGGAAGGGAACAATGGTGAGCATTGTTCCTTCAGTAAAATTGAAGACCCATTTGCTCGTTATTCACTGTGCATTGGGAGCTACCTAAACTAGCTCTAAGCAAAATAGAAGGTCGACATGACAAGTGAGCCTGTGGATAGCTCCAGGATCATCCAGAATATCCTAGTTTTGGGTATCCTAGGTACCCAAGTGACTTCATTTGCAACTACCTTAGGTAATTGTCTGCAATATGAGAGAGTATGTTTCAGGCAGTCCTCTAATAGGCCAGAGAGGAGAGGTCTCTAAGGAGAAAGCTATGGGGCTTCACATCACAGAGAGGAGAGGTCTCTAAGGAGAAAGCTATGGGGCTTCACATCAAGGGGTAGGTTGAGCACCACAAGTGGTCTGAACACAGGTTTCTTCCCAGCTGGATTAGAAAGAGAGAGAAGCCCTGGAGACGTGTGGACAGATGAGGCCTGGGGGCAGCTCTAACCTTCTCTTCCTCTCTTGCAGCTCCCCTGGTGGACCTCACTCCCAGTCACAGTGGTTCAGCTATGCTGATGCTCCTTTCTGTCGTTTTTGTGGGACTAGCTGTGTTTGTAATCTACAAGTTCAAAAGGTATGACCCTCACTGAGCCATTTCCTTCTCCCCATTGCTGCCTTTCACTGAGGTGTTTGGGTTTGGTTTTGGTTTTGCTGGGTTTTCTTTTTTTGCAGTGATTTGTTTCTTGGTTTGTAAAATCTGATGCTACATCATCTGCCAGAGTACCCCACAATGATGGTTTCTGTTAATGTTTTAGGAAGATTCCTGGCCTTAATATATATGCACAGATGCAGAATGAAAAAGATCAAGAGATGGTCAGTCCAGTCAGTCAGAGGGAAAGCATACCTAATGTCCCTCAAAGTGAGCTGATGAGCCCTGAGCAACTAGTAGATGAGAAGGTGGAAGTCCAACCCATAGGTAAATAACTTGCAGCATCCTGAAGCTGGTCAGACTCTGACTTATAATTGGCTAACCCTTTTCTCAGCCTCCCCCCTTCCCATATTCCTGCACAATCCTTCTCCCATCCTCTTCTGCTGCAGCATTAGTTTTGCTACAGGAAACCTTGCTAACTCTCCCCTCTCCCTCACTGCCATGTGATGAATGGGAGGTGAACAACTTTAGGCTTTTTCTTTCTCCTAGTTGCTCTCTGTAGATCCCCTCCCCTTCTCAAAAATCCTGCCAGCACTTAACTTGCACTATAAGGCAATTTAATTTATTTTGCTGGGGCTGATGTAGTTGCGGGGTTAAACCCCACATCTGAGGCATATCCAGGAGAACTTCGGCCACCCTCACCTGGAACATGGAGGTGAGCAGGTGATTCGGTAAGTCAGATCTAAAAGCTAAATATTTGTTGATGATTTGACTGCTGCAGCCTTCATGCTGTGCCAGACCTTGTTGTCAGCAGCGATGCTAGCCTGGCTGATTCCCAGGGAAATTGAGCAAAACCTGGGATCTCAGCGTTACACAGCTGGGTTTGCCCTCAGGCTGATTTCTCCCCCAGGCCTCTGTGGTTGCAAATTTGCAAAGCAGGCTTTCATAGGACCTAAAGTGAATAGACTTGAAGAGGGCATGCTGGGATCAGTCACATGTTTGCTCACGTTTATATGTTTTCTTGTACCCTGACTAGAGTAAAAGTGTTGGGATGGAGCAGGGAGGTTTTCAGCCTGGGGACATGTTCTGCTACAGCTAGCATTGCTTGAGCGTTGCTTAGCTTCATTTGTGAGGTGACAGTTCTGCAGGCCCAGACCAGAGGTACTGTACAGGACCCCTGCAAATAAGGACACGGACCTATTTTGAGGAATTAAAGTTTATAGCTGTTGTGATTCAGACAGGAGTGATGCATAGTCATTACTGAGATCCCTTATTTGCACAATTTCATCAGCTTAATCAAACCTTAGGTCCTACCTGAAGTTGTCTAAATTGTATGGGAGTGTTTGCTAATGCAGGCTTGGTGTCATAGCTACTGCAGAGTGGGAGCAAGGGGAAGGGCAATTAAAGGAGGGAATGTGATGTGCTAAGATTTTGGCCCGTGAAACAACCTGGGAGGAAAAAGAAGAAAATCTCTTGATGAAACTGATGTCTAAGCTGGAAGCCCTGCTGCAATCAATACTGATCTCTCCTCACCTGTTCACCAAGGCGAGATCTGGTAGCTACTGAAAGCTTTTAAGCAGCTGTTCATCAGCAGACCTGGACATCCCTGCTTAGCAGAACACAGGATGGCATGAGGGGACCAACCTTCCCATGTGGTGTTCCCCATACAGAGCAACCCCAGGCCACAGTCCAGAACCCAAGGAAAGGAAATGCAACCAAGGTAGTCTGGACAGAGGACTTCCAAAAGGCTTGTGGATCACCAAGAGGTTTCAAGCCAAGACCCGGAGCGGTGGGTCCTAAACTTTAACAATTCTTTTTTTCATTTGTTTTTCTTTCTTTTTCCCTCAGAAGCCTCCAAGGCAAAATTGATGTAAGATGCTAAGGGAGAAACACCCAATTTCAGGACAGGAAATCTCTTTCAAGAGTTAGATGGGCGTTGAGCTCCCCCTTTCTAAAAGAATGTAATGACCATGGTTCATGCTGTTCCAGGGTTAGGGAAACACATGTCACAGGTCACTCAGACTGAAGTGGCAGGAGTCAGTCACCTGCTAGCTCTATTCAAGGTATCTTCAAAACTGCTCTTGCTGGTGATGGAAACAAATCCCTTGAAGCCTCTAGGATAAAAGCAGTCGAAAGCCAATTTTGGTGTAGGTTTTAATTCGGTGCAACTATGGGATTTCTGGCTTTCTACAATAGCCAGCATTTTCTGTGTTCCTCAGCTGTGCTACTGGACATGGTATTGAACCAGAAATTGGCCTTTTATAACTCCTTGGTTTGTACCTGTAACTGCACTAGTGAGCACAAAAGGTAAATGTGTGGGATAGATAGACTCAATTCTCTATCAAAAGGAATCAGTCCAACAAACTTCCTAAGAGTGTTTTTCCGTCCTGTCAGTAAGATGAATGAGGAAACTGCATCAGAGCTCATTGACAAAATGAAAAGGTCTGGACCTAGGTGTGAACAGAATAGAAAGTGCAAAGGCTTTTCACTCTCCTATACAACCACCTCATCTGTTTCTGGAAATCAGCAATTTCGTTTTTAATGAGTTTTCTTTCTTTTGGGAAAACAAAGCAAGACTGTAATTGGGTGTTTCTCTTTTGTATGCTTGTTCAGAAGCTAGTTTTTTTCAACCCCTTTGACTAACATTCAGGGATCATTCCTTGGAGGAATCTGAATGAATGTCCCTGGATCATTTAATTTTCTCTCCAAACTCTGGCAGCAAAAAACCATATTTTCTGGATGTGAGTGGTTTAGGCTCTTCTTTTGCAAATGCAAAGCTTAAGGTTGTTTATGAAACCTTCAAAACCTTATCATTGCAAATGAGTTACACATTTCCTCTGAGGACCTCAACCCCTCCTTCCCTCGACCCCTCTGCTTTGGCCTCTCCCTCTTCTGTTCAACACGGGTGAATCATCTTCATTAGCAAAAGAACAGGACATCACCTTCAGTGTTTTGAATGACAAGAAAACATTTCTGGGAAGAACCTGTCAGTCTGGAACAGTCGAATCCCAAAGGCCAGCAAGGTGATACCTTCAAACCTCTTCCTTAGCTAAACGCGTTTGTTATTTACTGACTCTTTTATTTTGTTCTTTCTTTGCCACAGGAAGTATTTCCACAGCTCCTGAGCCCCAGAGCACAAAAGAAATCCCTACCTATGTAAATGGTTGAATTGAGGACACCGATATATATCTATACCTAAAAAAAGAGGAGAGCTCACAGCATTTGGACTTTTTAATTATTCAGATGACAAAGGGTTTTTAGCTTTAAGCCTGTGCATGTGGACATTATACTGATACCATAGTGGAACTGCATTGTACAGGTGNGGTGGGCTGGGATGTGGGGGGAGAAGGGGTGGGGGAGGTGGGAGGGTTGTTTAGGGTTCTTGGCTTTAGATTTAACTGCTCTTTTAGCACTTTGGGATGCGGGAGGGCTAGCCGCCCCAGCAGACTTTCATAGGACACACAGAAAATCACTCTGGAGTTTAAGGGCACTGAAAATATTCTTGGTCGGTGTGGTTTATGTCTTTGTTTGGACTCAGCCCTTCGTTCCTCTAGCTGCAGCTGCTGCCTGTGCCCCATGGCCGTGAGGAGGCCGAGTGCGAGTGTAGGTGATCCCAACCACAAGGCCAGGATCTTTCTTAAACAGCTTTTTTAGCTGACTCACACCAAGGCATCCCACTGATAGCACCATTGAAAGATAACTTTCTGCCTCCTAACCTTGAATGGAACAGAACTAGAATGCATTACAGGCAGGGAGGCCTGTCCACACTGCAGTTGCAGTAGGTTATTACCAGTATGAACCTACACTGTACTTTGTATCAGCCTTACACCTTCAATTTTGGCTAAGAGAAAGCCCTAGTAACACCCTCAGCTGCATTTAGTGCTGATGTTTGGATTTTTCTGGGGAAGTCCCAGGAGATCTCTGCCTTTTGGGAATTACCCCAAGGCCTGTTAATTCTTTGAAAGACACCTTGTTCATAGAATAGGGAGCAGGGCAAGGTCTGTGAACGGTTTCCTATGGCCTTCTTGGCAACCTCGCTTGGTTGCAGATCTGCAAACTCCTGCCGCTCTGGGCAGAGGAGGGAGAATAAAGGAGGATTTGGCCGGAGATTGTTGCCATGCATTTTGAGCCCCAGCACCACAGGACCACTATTGTACAAGATTTGATGTCTTACCAACATCATAAGCTTGTATCTTGCACTGCAAGTAGAAATGAGGCTGCAGGACATGTTCATGTAGACTATGCAAGGGAAGAGAAGGAAAGCAGGCTTAACGTACCTCAAACAAGTCCTCCCAAGACACTGGATATCTGGCTGAATCCTAACCCATGGTTGTTACAGCTGTTGATTTCCAACCCAACTCAGGTAAACCTAGCACCAGGATTTTGGTTTGAAGTGCAAAGAGAGAAAGACAGTAACCAATATACACTTAATTAACTATGTTAGATAAAGGCAAATAGAGGCCAGTTCATAATCAGTGTAGCCTGCATAGAAGGCACCCTGATTCCTGACATGAGTGGGTTTTGTTCAGTAGACATTGTGCATGGCAACCTGAGTCAAAAACAGGAGAAAGCAGTGTTGTTGGCATTGCCCAGTCCTGGGGCAGGGGTTTGGTGGAGGTGGTGGGTTTGAATTTCTCTGTCACAAATTGGGCACGAGCCCAAATCAACCTACTTGCTGGCAAAGAAAAAAGTGATACCAAGTGTAAGAAAATTAGACCCATAGTAGTTAAAAGATCATCACAGTACAGTGTCCTCTGCCTCTTTTGTGTAGTTTCTCTGAATACAGGTAGAAACACAGCAGTTTGTATGGCTTTGCTATTGTCTTTGCAACTACAGCTTTAAGAAAGATGGGAAAGTTTTGGCAGCAACTCCCCACTGAAGTCCAACATTAGCCAACTTATTTTTATAGTAAGCTGATCAAAAAGTTTTCTTATAGTGTTGGAACTATTTCTAATTTTAAAATTACTTTTTTTGATGTACTTTTTCATCTTCTTTTTCCCTTTCATTAAATATAATGTAGCGTAATGTATAATTGCTATTGTTTATTCCTTTTACAGTCATATTTATTAAACAGATTATGTCTCTAAATGAAGGCCTGTGGTTTTGTTGCTCATTTTAGCTCTCCATCCCTGACTGGGATCACTAACAACATTAAAACAGTAGGAAGTTGATAACTTCAAAAAGAAATGGGTGTTCAGTAGAAGTGGGAGAGGGTGGTGATAGTGTGCTTCTGAAAATATAGTTCCTGGAAGCAAGAGGCCAATATGAAGGTAACTTTCTCAGTCCTCAGTCAAAGTTCTTTAGAAAGTGAAGTGATACTGTTATCTCCATTTTATGGATGGGGAAGCTGAGGGATGTAGAGGTGCAATGCTGTTTTTCTGGTTGCCAAACAGGCAATGGTAGAGCTCTAAGCAGCTCCCTGGAACTCCAGCTCTATTCCCTGCCCATGGTTACCCTTCCCCATATGCACTCTCTGTTAAAGGTTCCTTTAAAATACATTTTTTGACTACCCTTTTACCAATACTGATGAAGGAAAGTTTAAATTATTTGCATTACTGATTAATCAGGTTCTTCATGTGAAGAAAAATGAAGCATAGGAAGTTTCTGTGAGCTTGCCAGATGACAGTGGATGCATGTTGCTGAGAAAAAGAAAGAAAACAGTTTCTCTGCTTTTCAAGTTGGCATGCAACCACCAGATCGTTCTGCCTCTTATAACTGGTTCAGTTCTCTAGCCTTTTCTGTACCCCTGGCATAAGAATTTATATGTGCACATATATAGTCAAAAGATCTGGGGTTCAGGCATTGTCAACAACCAAGGCTGTGGTATCACATGTCAAGTTCAGGAACAATGAGATTACTTGTTGGAGGAGTGTACAGTTTTCACATCCTGGGCAAATCCCAGTATAATTACAGTTACCAGCCGAAAATGTTAAAGTGGACACTTCAGCCTTTCTTCACGTTTCATTCAGGCTGGATGAATGGCTGGTGCAGCCATGGCCATAGTGCAGGTGACTTGGAGATATGTATATAGACATAATCTGCTTTTATAGTTTAAATGCCCACCTGAATTAGCAGGCATCTGTTCTGGCCATAAACAGTAAGTCTGGTTTTGGCAGGCATCTCTAAAGCATTTTCAGATAATTCTTGTCAGCTTGTGTGTCCTGAGGCAGAGACTGCTATTTGTAGTTGTTATTTTCTGGTTTGTATAGCAACACAGCGATTCACTGCTAATGGCTGAACACTGAGACAATAAACAAAGAATATACCAAATATTTACAAAATCCAATATGAATTTTCTCTGAGCACATTATCATGCCTTGAGAGAATAAAAAAGTTCATTATCCTTTGTCAGAAAGAGCGTGGAGTTAAAATATAGTTAAAAACTCAAAGTGTTTCCCTAATTTGATGTTGATTCTCTACCATCATCTTAACTGCCATAAAACAGACGTATGGATGGGACAGATGTATTGGCTTCAGAGAAATTTATATTTCTCCACCTAGCAGGACATTGGGGCTAAGATGCTGGATTGCCTTTCTTTGAAATCAGTAGGTAACAGTGTTCAAATACTTTTGAGGATCTGGGCCTCAAACAATTGCTTGCTGTTAATATGTGGCTATGTTTAATTGCTTAAACTTTTGCTGGAAAGCACGACTCTAGCACTTGCTGAAATGCTTATGCAAATGAAGCAGGAATTTCCAGTGATCCTAAATGAACCCTGTCTTGGTCCTGCCAACTTCTGCTGAGAATTTCTGACAATTGCATTTAGTCTGGTACCTAGAGGTGATAACAAGGGATTAGTATTTTATCTGTGTGCTGTCATCTCTCATTGAATGCATGGAAAGTTTCCTTGCCACATTATATCTCTAGGTACATTCAGTGTTTTAAACATTACCCCTGATTGCAGAGCTACCATGTTCATGATGTTAAAAAAGAAAACTTTATTTTCCTTCAGTTAATGAGATGCTGCCCTTGCATTTCTCCATGAAACAGAGTAATAAAGCATGTGAATAAATAATACTTGAGCTAGAACAGATCCTTTTAGGTTAGAGTGTTGGTATGATCCTGGTCATAATACCCAGAAGAAAATACTGAAGTCAAATTGTTTTCTAATTGATAAGATCAAAGTGCTATCATGTACCAAGTCATCAGCCTAAGAGATATGTTTCATCTGCAGTTTTAACTTTAGCTTTTTCTTTTCCCTTATTTCCGACTGGGGAATATGGCTGTCTATTACTGTTCACTGTGCTGAAAGCACGACGTAGATTAAATCTGTGTTACGTATTTCTCAATGTGAGATTTTCAAGGTGTCTTCCTTGTTGTTTGCATTGTGGTACAGCCACCCCAGTGCTAGGTGCTGTATCAACATTGGCAGTAGAGGTGACATTGTAACTGGATAAAATGAACAAAATAAGGGAGCAAGTTTTCTCACTGCCTCTATATTGCAGATTGAGCTTCACATTGTCATCTTGAGTCATTTTGACAAGTAGACCTTAACCAAACCTTCTCTACATGAAAAAACCTCAGCACTTTGTACAAGGGCTTTGATTGAGATGGACAGCCCAACATCCAAACAGCCCAACTCAATATAGGATTAATGACTTGAGTCCTAGGAGGTACAGAGACACATGGGAGACCAGCCAGCTGTCCAGGGCAGTAGCACCATCCTGTTGTCTGTGCAAAGGCTTGCTTTCTGCTGGGATAAGTTAGATTTGAAGTTTGTGCTAATTTATTTTGTTTTCTGTAGGAATTTATGAGCTTTTGTTATCATAGAGAGTAGCATGACTAAAATATATCCAGTCAAATATATAACCTTGACTCTAAGTGCTTAGAGAATAGGGCCATACTTGGATTTGTATAATGACCTCCCACCAAGCTGTAATAGCCCAGCCACATGTAAGCAGAATAGGAGCAAGACAACTGTTGGATTTCTTCGACGACTTTGAGGCTACAGCACATCCAGCCATTGTGGACACAAGTATCACTAACAGTAGCCAGGATATTGCTTCTCCTGTGCTTCATATTCAAATTAATTCTATAGAAGGATCCCAACCAGAATCATTAGTCTGACATGTGAAGTGCTGTATCCACCAAACTGCAGAGAAAATAAGCTACAATCCCGAAGTTTTGTATTTTTTATAATCTTTTATGGAGAAGCCCTGAGTGACAAAGGTGCAAGACAAGGAATGCAGGAAAGTGGTTGAGAGGGGAGTCACGATTGCCTCCCTTTGGTACAACATAGTTGCAAGAAAAAAACTTCCCTTTTTGTAACAAAACCCTCCTCCAGACTTCACTTGACAAAGTTGGATATGGTGGTGATTCTGGGACTGCAGCTACCCTGGCAAATAATTGCCCTACAGCCTGAAAGCGTGGACCACTTGTCCCATCGACCATGTCATTCCTTATCGTGCCACCCAGAGGCAGCTGGAGGGTAGAGAGGGTAGAGCTCTGAAATGCTAATTGGACTGACAGCTGCCTCCACTCTTGCTGCTTGCTGCAAAAAGATAAATAATGTATGCAGCACATTTAAATGTGCTTTAAGGGAGAAACCTTTTGATTATTAACCCTGCCTGCATGGGAGGAACATCCTTATTCTGTCACTGCAGAGAAAGCGTGAATTGAGGGGCTGAACCCTTATCTCCACACCAGAAGGGTCTGCTATGCAGCATGTCTCCACCTCTCTGCATATGCGGTGCGCTCCAGACTGAGGGTCCCTCCTGGGGCTAAGGCAGCCTCAGTGCAGAGTCCTGCTTTTGACATTTTGGCTGAAGCTGGAAACCTTCCTTAACCTCTGTAACACATATGGCTATTACATGGACTGCCCATTTTAAGTGATTCCTGCCTCATGTCACCTCAGGTGAGTAGATGAGATAGCACTGGAGAGGAGTGGATGCTGTACATCGTATGGAATATTTACACCAGATCTTTCACAAGAAATAACTCTTTTTCCCATTTTCCACACCTGCCTGGTCCCACCCAGGGAGCATGAGATTCAAACCACTGTAATCCTCTTTCATGCTCCCCTGAAGCTGCAACACATCTATAGCAGAGACCTGAAGTTTCTTCCCTTCCTTCCACAGCCTGATGTGCGAGGTGAAGCTGTTTGGTCTGAGCTCCAGTCTCCTAACCAGCTGCACCTATGTGTGTCTCTGGAAAGTGTTTGCTCAATCCAGAAGAAACACTAATAAATGTACAACCAAAATCCTTCTTCAGACCCTGCTGCAGAGCCACAGGACTGGAGAGACTGACCTCTGAGACACTGGTTTCTTGAACAAAATCTTGGAGTGGGCCATTCATAGGGTAGGTTTTCCCCTGCTGCCACATTGCCTGAGTCCAGAGGCTTTTCTTCCTCACTTGAAGACCTAAGATGCAGCAGTTGGGTTATTAATCTCACTTGCCATCACATTTAGCTAAGCCTGAACCAGGGTCAGAGCCAGTGTGCACATCTGAGTTTGGATGTGGCTGCAGAGGAAAGCTCCATAGTGAGGCTGCTAATAAAACCCCATCAGAAAGGCTGACCTGCCCATCCGCATTGACTCATTTTTCATTACTGGATTTTTTTTTCCCCCGTGTCTTCATGCCATGTCGACCCAAAAACTTACCGCATTGCCTGCTTCTGTGGATCCTCCTCATTTCACGAGAGTACCCAGAGACTTAGCCCACAGCCTTCACCTGGCCTCGGTGTTTATCTGTAAAACAGATGCACTTACTTCATTTACGGTGGTTTTTAAGGTTCCTCAGCCCTTTGATACAGTCACAAGAAGAGCTCGTTTTCTTCTAAGGCACAATGAGGGTTATTGGAGTTAACTTCAGGGGAAAATAAACACTAGTTTATTTTCAGCAACACTTTGTTGCTGAAACTCCTCAAGTGCTCAGTGTATGTTATAGTATAGGAGGATTACATTTAGCAGCTTTTAACAAAAATGAAATTATGATCCATCCCTAGCAATCTTATTTTGCTTTCCTGTTAATCTAAACATTTTATTAATGAAAAGCAATGATTCTTTTCCCTGTAATTATTGCACCCTTTTTTCCTAATTTCAAAGTGTATTTTGGTTTCAGGCAGAGGAAATTTACCTTCAATACTTAGTTTTGCTTGAACTTTTCCTTCATCTATATAATATTCTCCTAATTATCCTTTTTAATTGAGATGATAATGCAGAAGGCAGCCAACATTATTTTGTTGATTTGTTTGAACTAGATTCTAAAAATAGATCACTGTATTGGCTCCCTTTTGAAATTCTGATTTCTACATTGTGCATAGCAAAATACTAACATGTATTTTCCCAAAACTTGCAGAAAAAAAAAGCCTCAACTCTTGAGAAACAAATAGGTAACAAGGAGAGATTAATATTTCTAGCTCTGGAGTTGGATTCTGTTTTCAGATCTTACAATCTTTTCCCTAGTATTCATGAAAAATCATGCACAAAAATGATAGAAAAGCTAGGACTTGAGCACCTGGGGAAATAATAAAAAGCTCTCTTTTTTCTCCTTTTTCCTTTTTTATTACATGATGTCTGAAAGAGCATTAACATCATGTTTACAGAGAATCTCCACCAGCTCCATGAGCTATCTACGGATGCCTGATGGTTGGATTAACTGGATGCTATCTAGCCTTTGATTTTGGCATCTTCGAATATTTGAGTGCTTTTCCAATGGACTGTAAAATGTACAGTTAAAAGGAGACTTTTAGAAGCATACAGAGGACCCCTTGTGTGAATTCTAGTCATATTTTTCAAAGCACTAAAAAGGCTTTCTTTTTCTTGAAGAACAGATGAATTTAAAAGATTTGTTACAAGCCCAGCTTTGAGAGACCCGTTGTCATACAGAATTTGGCAGCAAATCTGAAAGATGAAAGTATTTACCTTGTGAGCATTTCCACTTGCATGAACTTATTACCTTCTTTACAACCTGATCCTGAGAGCTTGAACCCAGGATGGAAAAACTGTAGGAATAAACTCACTACTCAGGTGCTGCATGATGTTGGCATACAGGCATCTGCAGAAAGAAAAGAGGGAACGGGCCTCCAGGGAGAGACCGTCCTGGGAGCGACCTTTCCCTCATGTAACCCACAGGAATCCCTTTCCTCATCATCCTACCAGGCCTTGCTCTGACGCAATGGCCTGAGATGGCAGGGAACCTGATGTAGTGGTTCATGTGGTCCCTTCCCATCCTGTACCCCTATGCTATCTTCTCCAGCCTCCTTTGTCACGGGCATCATAGCTGAACAGTTCTCAGCTGGGAGAGGGGCAAAAGGGAGGGAATGGAGAGACGTGGTGAGGGTAGAGAGTTTTGTAGCAGAGTTGTATTTCCGTGTGAAGCTTTTCAGCATTCCATTAGCATCAGCATAGGCAGCTGCATCGATAGGTAGTTTTGGGAAGGACCGATGTCATTTTTGCAGTGAAGCTCAGGTAAGGTGGTGAATGTAGTGAATCATACAGAGAACAGCACCAGGTCCAGCTGAGGAAGTTCAGCTGAAATGGTTCTCAGGAAAGCTCCCTTAGTCTGGAAGACTGAGAGGTACGCTCCCTGTTAGAAGTGCTGCTTGGAGTTCAACAATCCATGTTCACCTACCAGAACCCTATCAGCTAATAAATTGTGTCACTAATTTCTCACACTGCTACAAAGTCTCCTCCATAAAGCTGTGCCCAAAGGCTCCTGCTCAGAAGACTCCTCCCCTGTCTTTCCAAGCTGACCCTCATTTATTGCCACCCTTTGCTGACTAATTGCTAAGACAGCAACATTGAGGAGTGTTAAGCAAAACTCTCTCCACATACATTGGAAATACCTTGTTGCTGTGTTTTTAACACCAGATACCTTCTTTTTTCAAAACTGAAGTGACACTGGAGAAAAACTAAACAAAGCCCCAAACAATGTCACATTCTTAAAAGTATTACTATTTTATTAAGAAAATAGAAACGGTATCTTTTTTTTTTAGTGAAACAGTTCCCATTTTTGTTTTTTCTAAGACAGCATCTTAAACCCTTTTAGAAGACACTTACAACAAAGAGGAAAAATAAAAGTCCAGTTCCCTTTATCAGAAGATTTTACTGATAAAGATTGCCAGACTGCCTCCTCTTCTGAATTTTGTTCAATCCTAAAACACCAGCACATTAACAGTTTGAAGATTTTGAGGTAAGCAATGCCATCACTGTAAATAATGTGTATAAATGCAGCGAGAAGGTTCCTCCAAGAAGAAAACTCTTTGAACACTGAGGATGATTATTAGCAATTTTTTTTGTTTCTTTGATTAAAGTTCTCAGTTGTTGCAAAGGTGGTCGCGATTGTCATATTAACCAGCAGACACAGTAATTACCAAACGACAAACCTGCAGGTTACTACTGGACTGAAGTTAGTAAAGAATCCCATTCTTAATTAAATTCACTAGAATATTTCCTTAGCCTGAAGACTCATAAGTAGGTCTTGTTTTTACAATCCCTTTCAGCCAAATAACCACTTAACTAATTTCAAATTAAATATCGTAGTCAGGATATTTGTCAGGGAATTACATTTGAATATTATTATAATTTCATCTAGGGAAATATTGTCTTCTCAGCTATGAAAAGAAAAAAAGTAAATAAAACATTCTTTTCAATGGGATTTTAATTTATTTTTCTAAAGTGAATTCAGCACTTGGCCACCTTGGAAACCAACATCCTTCATTTACCCACAGACTGTAAGCGCTAAACCCTGTTCACATCATTACGTCAATGTACCTAGTTCATAATTAGCTTTTCACAAATGCTCTGTCACAGCTGGGAGATCAAACTGGTGTTATCTCTTTCAATGAATAGTGTATTTTTCAAAGACTTATGTTTTTGGGAGAAGAGAAACCACACTGTACACTCACTCGAGGGAAATTCTGCCAGGCATTTTCTTCTTTTTTTTTTTTTTTTCAGTTTTTCAGTTTTTAGTTTAGTTTTGAATATGTTTGTTTCACCAGAATGGAACATCTCTATTTCTCCTCACTGAGCTTTTTTATTCACCAGAGCAGAACAACAGTGAAAAATCCATCTATTTCTATTGCTGAGGTTTTCATAGCAGCCAGCAGTGTTTGCTGCAGAGGCCCCAGCAGAGCTCACGTGAGTCTGTCTGGACCGTTCCCTGCTATTCTGAAGTGCAGCAAAGACAGTTTAGCACTTGGTCTGAGACCTTTTCCAAATAATGAACCACAGGAGGATTCTTCTGGAACTTAGTGCTGCAGGCACTAGGGTTGGGAAGCCCCTCTGGATGAGCCCATGCAGCCCTGTGGATGCAGTACTCTGCTGTGGGATGCACTGGGTCAGGTCTGCATCAATGTGCTGACATAGGCAGGGCGAGGAGCCAAAGTTCCCTTTCCCAGGTAGGTTCCCACAGTTTTGTTTTGCTCTTGTATGGATGCTCTGTTTTCCCCAATTCTTCCATCTCCTGTTGTGGTTATACCACAATACATCATCCAGAAAGG
Organism: Pandion haliaetus; assembly: GCA_013401275.1. Lineage (NCBI taxonomy): Eukaryota > Metazoa > Chordata > Aves > Accipitriformes > Pandionidae > Pandion > Pandion haliaetus. The sequence continues at coordinate 99,705 of VYZV01007288.1, read as the reverse complement.
ATGGTCCAGGATTGTTTCAAGAAAGGCCTTTTTGTAAAGGTGGTCCTATGGCAAGTGGACTTAGTAGGCAACCTAGGCTCATCCTGATTCAGACTTATGCACCAGGGCAGTCAGGGCATGAGGTAGGAGCTCTTGAAGTTATGCCCTTTCTCAGCCTGCTCCTGCTTCCAGCCAGCAAAGAGAGAGTGAAGATGGACTGTCATGAGCACTAAAAAAACACAAACCAAAAAATTTCTGCTTTGAGCTTAATGATGTCTAGCTGACCTAGGAGATTTCCTTTAGAAAGATATCTGTTCTTAATTAAAGTACTCGTGTCTTTTTGGTATAAGATTCACTTTCAGAAGAAAGTGAATTATGTGAGAAAATAAAATGTAGTCTACAGGGTTCTGTGAAGCTTTCGCATGTCAGAAACTTCATTCAGTAACCTGATAATGAACAAGGGCATGGCACTCCCCTTTCCTCTACCACTGCAGTTACGCAGGAAAGATGAGTCCCTGGAGGAGGTCTGGAAGCCACCAGGACTTGTCTGAGTTTGAACACAAATAGCAATGGCATAACATTTTTTTCCATTTAGTCTAATAACAGGATAGGGAAAAAAAACCCAAACGAAAAAAAAACAGGAGTGGAAGAGCAATTTGGAAGCTAAACTTTAGGTATTCACATCCAGAAGGAATCTATCAGTGTGAATTCACCCACCTCGAGGGCTGGGCTTTTTTAAAATGTCCTGGATTTGTAAAAAAATAAAATTAAAAATTAAGATATAGGCTGGAAAAAATGTTTTTTGCTTATGAAGGCCATTTGCCTGCTTTTTTAACAATGTGATGTAATCTCCTGTGAGCCGGGCATCGGGAAGGAAAAGTCTACAATAATCACTACAAATTCAGCATCCTCAGGCGACTGCCTACTGATAAGTTGTTCCACAAATTACCCATAGAAATCCTTCCTTCTGGGAGGTGACAGTGCACTAAGCGGTATAAGAAAAGCACTGCATAAGTAACAGGATCTGAGCACTGGTGGTCCCACTTTTACTTCTACAGTAGCTTTTCAACCCATTTTCATGCCTATATGTCATACTCACTCTGGGAAGTATCTGCTCATCAGAGCTGTGTAGTTCAGCTCACAGCCCAAAGCACTTTATTTACCTACCTCTGAACTGCTCTGAGGGTGAGGCACTGCTTTACTGCACTTTTCATGGTATATGTTGTGCTCTTCTAGATAAGAATTGCTATGCTTTTTTTTAAATTCTTTAATCATGTCACCAGGAAGAAATTTCAGCAAGCCAAAGAGAGAGAGAAAACAGAATGGCTCCATTATGAAATGAGAACAGACCTCACCCTGACAAATTTTCAGCACACCAGGCCTTTGCCCTTGCTTTGGAGAAGCTGAGAGGGTTGTGGTGATATGTGCAGGCAAACAAGAAGTCTCTGGGGTGATATTGCTTTAATCACTTCAGCAAGTAAGAAAATCAGGCTGCAGTAAGTCGTCATGAATAAAAACCAGTGAAGCAAAACCTGCTACATGGGGAGACGCTGTTCCTTTCTAGAAGTCCTTCTAAACATAATGCCGGGGGTTTTAGCTGAGTTTGTATATAATTATACTATTTAGTCATGAAACAAAAAGAAAGATAAAAGAGTCACTGGGCCCAGAACTGCAGTCGCATACTTCCCATAGGAAAGAGATCTTCAGCTGTGACTGGATGTTTCTGTGGTGGGTTGACCCTGGCTGGACACCAGGTGCCCACCAAAGCTGCTCTATCGCTCCCCTCCTCAGCTGGACAGGGGAGAGGAAATAAAATTAAAGGCTTTTAGGTTGGGGTAAGGAGAGGGAGATCACCCAGAATTACCAGGACCAAAACAGACTCTACTTGGGGAAAATTAATTACCAATCAAATCATAGCAGGATAGTGAAATAAAACCAAATCTTAAAACACCTTCCCCCCACCCCTCCCTTATTCCCAGGCACAGCTTCACTCCTGAGTTCCCCACCCCCCGCAACATGACAGAGGGACAGGAATGGGGCTTGGGGTCAGTTCATCACACATTGTCTCTGACACTCCTTCCTCCTCAGGGGGAGGACTCATCACACTCTTCCCCTGCTCCAGCATGGGGTCCCTCCCATGGGAGACAGTCCTCCAGANCACAGGTCCTGCCAGGAGCCTGCTCCAGCGCAGGCTTCCCACGGGGTCACAGCCTCCTTTGGGCATCCACCTGCTCCGACATGGGGTCCTCCACAGGCTGCAGGTGGATATCTGCTCCACCCTGGACCTCCATGGACTGCAGGGGGACAGCCTGCCTCACCATGGTCTTCCCCACGGGCTGCAGGGGAATGTCTTCTCCGGCACCTGGAGCACGTCCTCCCCCTTCTTCTTCACTGACCTTGGGGTCTGCAGGGTTTGCTTCTCTCACATATTCTCGCTCCCCTCTCTGGCTGCAATTGCCGTTACACAGTAACTTTTTCCCCTTCTTAAATACCTTATCCCAGAGGTGCTACCCCCATCACTGACGGGGTCGGCCTTGGCCAGCAGCAGGTCTGCCTTGGAGCCGGCTGGCATTGGCTCTGTTGGACACAGGGGAAGCTTCTAGCAGCTTCTCACAGAAGCCACCCCTGTAGCTTCCCCAATACCATAACGTGGCCACGCAAACCCAATATAGTATCTTACCAAGCAATTTCTGGTCTTCCAGCTAAAGAAACTTTTTTCTAAGGCCTCAGTTCAACAATGTCTTTCCAGTAGGTCATGACAAGTATCTGCTTGTCACATTCATGTGGTTCCTAATTGCTTCTGCTCCAACAGATAGAACACAGATAAGCCTCCTTACTCAGGAAAGTGAGAGGATATGCTAATTATAGCCTGGGTGTTAATGTAACCTTTGGCCTAACTCAGGAGTGCTTTAATTAAGTTGCTTTCAGACCTCCTGCATTTGTATCTTCAGTACAAATTGCTGCTCCTTCTCTGTTGCTGTCTGAAATGATAGGCTGTGGTGCAGCCACAGGGCCTGGTGAGGTATGGCTACAGCAATGTGCTAATAAGCAAGTGTGACATCAACAGAAATGGGACTGAGAGCTCGGAAGAAGCAAGGAACAGGCAAAAACCCTGCTTCTGTGGCTGTCATTGAGAGATTGCCAGGATTTTGTTCTCATTCATCACCCATATCATCATTTAGAGGGCATCTAATGACTGCTCAGACAGGATATTTTAGCTGTCCACACATTGCAATTGACCTAGAAAAGGTCAATTGATGTCCTACTGAAATCAGGAGGAACTGATTAAATATGCAGCAATTGTGGTGAATGGTATTGGGTGCAAAAACCCAATGTCACTCCACTGCAACTTCAATAGAAATCTGACAATTTGCACCAGAAATCATCCAAATGCTCTTGAAGTGCTCTGGAGTTATGCCATTACCTTCAACAAGCTTCTAATCAGAGCACGCATCTGGATAAGGTGTAAAATTAGTGTGTTATTCTTTAAACATGGAAAAAAAATATATTGGAAATTCATTTTGTTTTACTTAGGCAGATGTGATACCTCACTACCACCGCCCTTCCCTTCATTTGTCTTCATGCCTTTCATTATCAGAATGCCAATATAATAAAGTTAACTCTCTTTGTTGTAGTACAAAAATTACAACTGAATCCTTGGAAGCTTAACAGAGGTAGAAATTAAAATAAAACAAAAGCTAAAACCCAGAAAAGTAAGACAAAGGACTTAGCTTAAGCACACAAAAAATATTGATAGAATACCTTTAAACATTACCTTAATAGTTGCAACTAATAATTTAAGCAGCAGCATCAAAAACAAAATATTAAATCGTGTCTTGCTTTGTGTTTGCAAGGCTGGATGTGAGGTGAAAGGCAAAATAATGCTATGAAATGCCCTAATATTCTTGATTCTTGATTTAGATGACTACACCCCGAATACTTGGAGTGATGAATATAGCCAAGAGATGGCAGCAGTTCACGCACTATTCGTTTACTTTATTTAGTTTGCAAAATTATTTTCTTCCTATAAGCTATAAGGAAATTAAGTTGCATTTAGGTTATGATGCAAATTGTTTCCATTATTATTAAAGGGAAAGGCAGGGCAGAGAAAGGAGAGAAGGAGGAATAGTCATATGGAGGGATTTGAAAATTTGTTTTAGGCATGCATCCAAGGATTCTTTTTGGAAAGACATGGTAACTGTTTGCTGTATAAAAGAGCTAAAAACCAACTCCAGCTGGAAATCTCTTATGGGTATACATATTGCACAGCTACACTACTAACTGGTGAAACACATTTCCTGTGATCTTCTATGGTTCTAGGACCATAAATCCACGTCCCGTTTTCACAGGCAAGGATAACTGCTACCCTCTGGAGAACGTTACATTTTCTTTGAAGGCAGGATGCTCTAAATGACGCTCCAGTGAGTAGCTTCAACCTTGTTTCTCTGAGGAGGGAAACTGCTTCAAGTACAGAAGTGGTGTGTTAATAAGAGAACCACAAGAATCTTGTTTAGTTACAAATGTGCACCTAAAAAGAAACCCTCCTATACACTGAGTCACCAATTTTGTCTTACTCATGCATAGTCAAAGGCATCTCTTTCTTCAGAACCATGTCTTGCAGGGGCTAGACATTTTCCAGTGGCTTCCATCTTTTTTATCATTGAAAATGTGACGCCTGTAAAATCTAGCAACGTTTTTTGATAGGCAATAGAATTGAAAAAGACAAGCTGAAACAACTTCATTTGTGAGGGTGGATTACTTCAAAGAGACTGTGGAGTGCATGAGGCGTTGCTACAACAGTCAAAGGAAAATACCACAATTATTAGTCATATCTTATAAAGGACTGAACAGAGGGACAAAGACACATTCCACGTCGATGATTATTTCAAGGAGAAAAATTTTGCATTAAGAAACTGAGTTAAAACATCTTGAGGGATTCAGAAAATGTTGGGAAAGGTGATTGCATCAAAAGAAAACTTAGATCATAGCTCAGTAGTTCAAACAAATACAGATGATCATAGACTTGCTTATCTGACAGGTAGATAGTTAGATAAATATACAAAAAAGCCTAAGTTATCACTGCTAGACTAAACGCCTTTGTATTGTGATCAACCATCACTGTCTTTCACAGCATCAGCAAATTATACTTTGCTCCCTTCACTGCATCAGAGACAAAGGAATAGTCATGACAAAATCCAGAATGCAGCTATTCTATCTAAAGTGGCTTTAGGTGTGGTTTAACCCCAGCCCCTAGTTCAGATGGGTGATTGCTAAGTATTGCCCAAGCACCTCAGAGCTTACAGACTGTTGCCCTGGACAACTTGAAAAAAAAAGTTCTTTGTATATGCATATGTTTAAGCACTGCATATATACAGGAGCACATTCATTTGGCCTTTACATCTTGCCAGCATGGTCTGGACTGAAGCAGGGTGGCTCGGTGCTGCCTAAACACTGCCAAAGTCCTGGAGAAAGATGCCGATCCAGGAAGAACTGAGAAAGTCTTGCAAATGTTGGTCCAAACAAAAAAAACAACTTCTCTGAGTACAGTCTACTCTTTGCCCTGATGATTAGTGCATGCATGAAGGATGTGGAGGATCTGCCTTCTAGTTTCCCTCCTTTATGATTTTGTTAGGGATGAAAATATCTGAATTCCTGATGTCCTAGCTGTGTACATTATGCATTGGTCTTCATAGTCAGGTTTCCTCTTATTTGGCCCCACCACGAATTTTGCATTTCAGGGTGCAGAGTGGTGTTTCAAAAAGAAGAGGGTAGTGCATACCCCATTTCCAGAGTACTCCAGGTCATAATTCAGGATCAAGATTTTGAATCTTCCTAGGCCAGAGCCCAAATTCCCCATCTTCAGAGTAATCATTTTAAAATCAGATGTAATTCAAAAGAAAGGATACAACAATAGTAGATTTCTTTCTAGAAGTCCTGAGTAGTGCCTCATGATTATTATTGGCTAACTCTAAGCAGCTGTTCTTTCAGCATAGAGAACATTCCTGACTATTTTTCAGAAGTGACTGTTTCTTCCACTCACACCGTTCACTGTCAAGGTAAGCTGATGCAAACAGTGTGGATTTTTGCCCTAAAGATAGGTGGCAAGATGATACAGTTAAATAGTTTCAAGGACTTCATCCACATGCTCTTATAAAATGACATAGCATGACATGAAACACTCCTCTCTCCACTTGCAACTAACTAAAGCAGGAAAGTATGGTGATTCTAATTATAGTGTATTTATAAAGAGTACATTTCTCAAACAAATTCCAATGCTTTTTAAACTTTTTAAAAAATCTGAACATGTCAAAATTTATATTATGAATTAATGTGCATTAAAAAATGGTGCCAAATTAGCACTTCAAAATTAATTTCATGAACAAGGCTCTGCCAAATCTTTTGAGAAACTTTTGTGCCATCATGAATTTGCTTCATAAGCAATGTGGTAACCATGGATGCTCATTTACAGGCAATATCTGTTGTCAAGCTACAGTTATTTTCAAAATTATCATGGGGCATAAATTCTTAACTTATCTAGAGATCCTATTAATTTTTTTTTTTTCCAGTCTTCCACTGCTTTGATTTTATGCTAATATAATGCTATTGATTCTGTTAGGGTCAAAAGGATGTAAAACTGTAGTAACTTCTTGTTGGAGGGAGATTAAAAAGGAATTGATTGAACAGGTCAGTCAACTCCTGGAATAAGACTCCTAAATGTAGAAGTGGCAGCTTTGCTTGCTGTAGTCCAAAGTCCCTCTGGGGATCCAGGCCTGGAGCCATCAGCTCAACAAGCCAAGGATGGCTTCTTACTGTGTCCGTAGCACCAGGAGCATGGCAGGCCACTGATCCTGTCTGTAGTTTTGCTGATATCTCTAGAGCCATGAAAGATCTAGAAAAGACTTAGGACACTAGGACTGACACACTTTCTGTCTGCATTGCTGGCTTCAGCTCAGGAAGAGCCTGGCAATAACATTTTCATGCTTGTACAAAGCCCTTACAAAGCTCTTAGTACATATGCAGGCAGTGTCCCATGGACCTTTACTGCAGCAATGAGCCTTCTAGGGACAGCTTCTAAGGTTTCTGCGATATCTGTTGGAGGACTGAGCATTATCACCTTAAAGTCTTCTCAGTCCATCTAGGCAGTGAAAGGATGCTGAGAAATCCTGGACATGAGCAAAACATTCCTGTCAAGACCTCGGATGAAATTTATGTGAAAAGTGCAAAGCATGACTGTAACTGTAGGGTAAAAATGCAGATAACATGGAAGAAAAAAAATGTAGGCAGGAAGAGATGCAATTTTTTAGTAGGTCTTTTCATATAGTCAAGTCTGTGTTAGTGTCAGTGATGCAGGAAGTCAGTGGGTGTCTGATTATCATCTCCTGAAGACAGAAAAATTGCCATTGTAACAATTCTTTTTTCAATCTGATGGGTTTTTAAATTATAATTGAATGTATATATAGCAGCATTGTTTGCTTTTCTTTTTTCCATTTCTCTCCACCTGGCTTTCTCATACAAAAGCTTCCCCATTGCATACCATTGGCAGCTTGGAATATGAACAATGTGTTTTGTCTTCAGCTTAAGTTCAGCATGTGTTTCTGAACGACTTGGTGGGGGGTGGGGGGAATCCCTTTGTAATGGCTTCTAAATAAATTCAGTATCAATTTAAACTATTAGAGGAAGTTAAATCAAAATAATTAGGATATTAAAATACTTTGTGCATTTCCAATCACTGGTTTATTGCAAATCTGGATCTTTTCCAAGGAACAATAATAGAATGAATACATTAGAATGTTTCCTTCCCCTTAATATAAAACCATTTGCTCATGAAAAGATGATTGATAACTTGCATTAAACACAAAAACAGATTGATTTGCAGACATGCTTGAGGAGGGACTGGAAGGAAAGGAGAATAAATGCCACATTAACAAAACATTTACACAGATGCACATTCACACACACTAAGTGTATTAACCAAATAAAAAAGAAAACAACATAAAAGCTTTCATAGCACCTCTTCTCATTAGAAAAATATACTAACCCTGTGCAATGTAATTGCTAAATACACCTAGGCATGGAGAAAGAGAGGTATTTGGAGATTCTGATTGCAAGTGCTCTGAACGAGTTCAGAAAAAAACTAGAGCAGGGTACAGAGGGAGATAAATGTAAGTTGATCACAGTGTCAACCAAGTTTTTGGCTCTGTCTTGTTTCTGATCCCTCTACAATCCTTCTTCACAAAGTGAATTTTGTCTTCCAATCTGTGTAGCCTCCTGGGTCTAGCGAGCATGAATAAGCTTGCACTGTGCAAGTCCTTGGTCTGCGGGCGTTGCCATGCTTGTCTTTCTGCCACTGCTACAGAAAGTGTCTGTCTCAGTTGTCTCATATAGTCTTAGGGCAGACCCAAGTCTCCAGCCTTTACAGATCTTTGTTTCAAGCCCTGGTGTAGTGTCCAGGGTGAAAAGTGTTATGTGCAGATACATATACAGCCATGGGCAGGCTTCTGCCAGCTAGAGAGAGCAGGGCTGCAATCAAAGCCCAGTCTTGGGCAAAATAAAGGAGAGTGACCATTATCACTTGCAGAGCTCTCTGTGTATTTCTGTGACTCCTCAACATCTTTCTCGGTTGTAGTTTTTTTGTTCTGCTTGTCTGGGACAAGATTGTAGTTTACCATATCCTATTATCTTTCTTGTTCTTTCTTTTCCTCCCCCCCTGAAGAAGATCAGAATTGCTGTACTGGATCAGATTAGTGCCTGTCTATCTCAGGTGGTATCCATTTACAGATTCTTAGGGAAGAATAGAAGAAACAATATAAATATTCAGTCTTCTGTGGTATGTTCCTCCACCTTTTTTAAGAGAAAGCAAACAAATAATTTATCCCTTTTCTGTTCAGTTAAATGTATTTAGAGTCACTTCTTGGGCCATCAGGCATTCACAGACTTGCAGAGTCACCTGATGTGTCTGATGTACGTGCTACATAGGAGTTTAGTTCCTGCTGCAAAGGTCCTTGCACCTTAACCTCCTAAGGAAATCAATCTGTATGTAACTAATGTATCCCAGCAGAGACAGAGGGGGAATGAAGAGTGCGAGATAGCTACAGCCTACAAAAATACAGAAGGGAAGGATTTCGCTGTAGTGAATTTGAAACAAGGATAAGTGTTCTTGAATCAAGTGAACATGATGCTGCCAACAAAAGACTCTGCGGAAAAGTGTGTATTACAGTATAAACAAGAGAATTCTGAGTACAGATCAAGATGCTGTATTTCCTCGGCATTTGATAATGCTGCAATCGCTGCAGGAATATTATGTCCCGGTCTGGTTTCCGCAGTTCAGGAAGGATATTGCCAATTGTTTTGAAGAGGAATGAGTGAAGTACTGAAAAACATGCCCAAAGGACAAATATTTAAAGAATTCAATCTATTAGTTTATAAAAGAGATGGAGTAGCTTCATCCCACTGCATATGGATTTCAGTGGGAGGACGAGTTTACTATTGAAACCCAAGCTGATAAAGCTACAGTAAACCCAGGGATTAGAATCCAAAGTTGAACAAACAATCTGTGTGATAAGATATACATTATTTAACAGGGAAGATATTAATCATTAGAATAATGCAACAAGAGCTTGCACAGTATCACTGGGCAATTTTAGATTACTATCAAATGCTTATAGATTTTGATTGATTTTGTTTTCTTTCCTAAAAATATTCTTTAAAAAAAAGCTTAAACAGGATGTAGTTCAAGCATGTTGGAATATCCACATTTTACATGTAATCCCTTAGAGGTTCACTTCAGGTCCCTTCTGGATTTCATAACATAGAAGCTGATGATGCCTGAAATACCTAAGGATGTTCAGCTGCACCTAGCGGAGCACAACTCTATCTCTGCAAACTTATTTCAGTGCCAAGGCAAAGCAAAACCATACCTGATGCAATGGGCCATTGATATTTGAAAGTAAATCCCTTGGTTTTTAATTTGTATGTCCTAAGATGCCTGTTTAAAAATGTATTTCCTTTCTCCTAAGTCACTGCATAACTCCCTGCTAATCCCCCTCATTTACATTGAATATTAGCTTTATGGAGAAAGGTACTAATTAATTGTGCATAACTATAATTTAGTGGCTGGGCTGCACAACAGCATGAGAATTAGCATGGCACTGGGCGCCAGGTTATCAGATTCATTTTCTCAGTAAGTCCTATTATGTTCTGCAGGATGGTCACAGAACACAACAAATTTAATTACACAGCCTTTCAATCAGCTTACTTGTAAGCCATAAAACTATATTCTAGCACTTTCACTTTACAGAAGCCAATGTTTTTTCTGAAGCCGCTCTTGCATTGTACTTGACCAGCTAATCACTCTAGCTGGACACTAATTATTATTAGTAGCTAATGACTAATGATCTTTTCTGCAAGGTCATATCCCAAGATAACACTGGAGTCTATAAACATTCTCCTAAATTGGTAATGACCGGTAGTAAAGATTATGATTAACAACAAACAGCTCACTTTCTGAATAAAATATAAATGAACATATCAAAATAAAAACAGTATTACGCTGGTTAAAAGCATAAATAAATAATTAAATAAATATAGTTCCAACTTCATGATGAAGTGTGACGTTGTCATACATCATTCTTTCCAAAGAGGCATCACCCCATAGATGTTGTCCATTAAAAGACCTGGGTTATATTTCTGGGTCTGGCAGTGTCTTGCCTCAATGAATCACTCAGACTCTCTCTGCCTGATCTCCCTACAGCTCTTTTTTACTTTTTTTCAGTGTTGATAGTAAAGTAGCTTTGTTCAGTATCCTGACACCAACACCCATGCAGATTCCCATCCCATGAAGGTGACTATCAGATTGTTTCTGTACTGTCTGTAGATACAGAGAGTATTTTGAGGGGGTACCTCAGATCTACAGTAGAATGAAGCATCCTTTGGAAGTTCTTCTCCAGGATACAGAGTAAGTAGGCTCCTACTTTTGGCGATTTGGTTTAGTACTTCCAATTTATTAAAAGGTCCTGGCTCACACATGCTTATTTCTCTTCTCTGCCACCTAAGAAAATAGGGATGGCAGAGTAAGGGACACTTTTAGACTTTTTTTACTGCTAAAATGTTTTGATTATAGAGGTACATGACTATATTTCACTAAGAAAGGAAAAAGCAAGCCCAACCAAGTGAAAACATTTAGCAGTGAGAAAAGCAGCATGGGACTACAAAGAGGTTGCTGGAGATTCTCCTTGTTTCATTATTTATATTTCTCCACAGTGGCAAAAAAACACATTCCTATGTTCCATATAAAATATAATGCACTTAATTGATCTAAGTAATTTCAAGGCTGCTGAATAGCAGAAGCCTCCAGAGTGGAATATTCTGACTTAATGATCACATAAAATTGCTCAAAGTGTTTTTAATGTCACTGTAATTTCTGAGTTTATTTAATAGTTGAGGGGGAGAGAGGATAACATTAACAGTCATCTGCGTGGCTTGGATCACTGTATATAACAAATGAGACATGCGTATGCCACAAGAGCCATCATTTTAAAATGGCTGCAGTAAAAATGCAGTTATACTGAGCATTTGCTTTAGGCCATGACACAGTTTAATGAGGATGATATTGCATCAGGATTCAGGACACCACAGATTTGTTTCCAAGTGTTTGACCTTTTAAGGAGTCAGATTATTTCTTGATTCTCTGATTCCTTCCTCTTTCTTTCTCAGCCTCATCCATTCATTTCATAAAAACTTCAGCCAAGAGCTGTCCAGCTCAGATGTCCACCACAGTACAGTTGTAATCCACATTACACCTGCAGAGTATATGCTAAAGAGATTCCTGTATTTCTTTTTTATTTTGCATGTTGCAAACAGCTGCCTTTCATCCCTGATCATCAAAACCTTTGTTATTTTCAGATTTTTTCTTTCTCACTGGCCTAAGCCCAGAGTCACTCACAGATGGGGGTCAACATTCACAGGCCAAAAGTGCAAAGCCACTATGGGCCTATTCTGAAGCACAAGTGGGTATTATGTATGCAGTCTGCATGGACGCTTTTTTCAGTGCAGGCAGCCTCACTGATTTCTGAACAGTGATAGGTGGAGTAGCAGCATGTGTTGCTCTGTTGGGTACTTTTATTCTCTCCAGCCCAGTGTTTGTCTCCAGTTGAAGTCTTTTCCCCAATTTCTACCAATGCTGTTCAGAATTATTTTGCAATATTAAAACAAGAATTAAGATTTTAAAGCTAATTCCATATTCTTCTCTACTCTTTCTACCCCTCTGCTCTGTTTGAAGTTATTTTAATCTCCTCTCAACCTTGCCATTTTTTTTTTTTCCTATTGGACTTGTCTAATTTGCCTCATTTCTAAGTCATGATGATATCCTCAAGACACCAATTCATAACTTCCTCATGTTGAAATTGTTCATTAAAATCTAATTTTTACCATCTAATTCTGGCTTTTTAGCTAATGAAATCAGAGTAATTATAAATACCCATCTTGCAACATTGCATACTGACATTTGAATATAAAAACTCGGAATGGAAGAAAAGCACCACTGGAGAACTTATTTTCTTTCCTCTAGCTGCAAAGGAAATCAGCTCAATCATAAAAATATAGATTAAAATACTCTCATCTAAGTTCATTTCAAAATTAACTTCATATTGCCATTAAGGTTTGCCTGAACATGAACCATAAGGGACCATATCTAATTTCAGCATTCTCACGAGAGATGTTTGGTTTGCTCAGATCCATTATTTAACAAAAAGAACTGAAATGCTCAGAAAGAAAGGTACAACTCATGCTGTATTTGATCCAGAGTTCAACAAGAACTTTATCATCTTCCAAAAATATTAGAAGATATTGAAGGGAGGAGAGAATCACTCAGGAAAGCTTTTAGCACTTTTTTTCTAGTCTTATTTTAGTTGATGACTCTAGACTAGATTCATGGCTGAATTTTATGGGATCACTTTATATTAAGACTCCCTGTGATACCAAATAGCTACCCCACAATCTTCTAAGGTTATAAGAAGAATTTCTTCATATTTTTAAATTTTTGGCTACTCTTTCCAGAAGTTATAGACATGGATGGATATTAATATACTGATGCAATAGTCTGAAAAGTGTATGGATAGGGGAAAGACAATCAGCCTTGTAATAGGTTAATGTATTATCACCACAGGATGGGGATCTGATCCTGTGTGTAATTCTGCAGTTACAGCTCCTTCTGAAATAGTGTGCTTTGGAGAGCTGGATGTCAGTTCTGCAGATACACCACTTTAAAAAAAGACTTCAGAAAACCATAGGTAAGGTATCATAAGGATGATCAAGTAGGTACATTGTTATCAGAAAAAAAAAAAAAACCAACCAAAATTATTTACCTAGTGGGATCCATTTTTATAAACTTCCTGTAGACCCCTGCCCAGTTTCTTGCCAAACTGCTTTGTGAAATGTGGAGATGCTCATTTATTGTTTGAGCTCCAGTGAGGCAGCCAGACTTCAGATTGCCTTGCAAATGGGCCCTGCTGAGCTTCCAGGTACTGCACCACAGAGCCGAGAGTCTGGATGAGCTGAAAGCCCCAGCCCGAGGCAAAATTCACGTCCTGACTGTAATCTGCCATCTGAGAAGCAAGGAGGTTTCAACTCCTCTGCAACAGGGAACTGACTTAAAGATGATGATAAGTGGAGAAGTTTAAATGCTTTTTGGGGATCTAAAATCTTAGACTCCTAGATTTGTCTTTTTTTCTAATTTTTTAACATTATACAAAGAAATACCTTGATGTTCTGTATACTTTCTTTATTTAAGTGAAGGAAATATAGACACTGAGGAGAGAACTGCTGGGAAGAGCAGACACTAGACAGAAATTTTTCACTCAGAGTGCTTCAGCCACAACAGAAGTGTTCTCTCACTCCATATTTTACACAACAGCTCAGAAGAGAAGTTTGTCTACTGAAGGCAGATAAAGTCATCATTGCCAGTCTCCACAACGTACAATTACGTTGATTCATGCAATCTGCCTCTGTGATGAGATGTCTCACAGTAAAGACATAATAACCACTAAAATAACTATTTAATTATTATGGCTAGATGATTCTAAGTTAATTTTAATCAAAAGCTTAAATATCAGCTGGTTAGATATCGCTTGGCAAAAATACTCTTCTTGGCAATGGACCAATGGATTCACAGAACAGACATAAGGGAGACTTGTTTCAGTCTTCAGTTCAAGGAAAGTATTCTTCATGGGCATTATGTCACTGAAGAGAGAGTGGAGAATGGTGTGATTCAGTGGCAGAGACGAAAGATTCCTGCATGTAAAAGCATGTTCATGCAAGCATTCCCTGGGGATGGGTATAGGTTGATCCTCCAGAAATTTGCAACTGCAGCTTTTCATGCTGGGGTTGTGAGCAGGGGTCTGCAGTTTTTGAGTAATAGGTCCTGATGAGATAACTGGTGAGCCACTGACATTGATTGTGAAAAGACCTTGGTTTGGTTTCATCCCACCTAGGTGTAGGTACCTAAGCAGAAAGACTGATTAGGGAGTCTGGTCATCTTCAGCACCTTATGTCTTCAGTGAACAAACACACATTGATCTGAAGAGATATTTTGATCTCAGGTGCAGCTCCTCCTGTCAAGGCTTTTTTCCCTATTTCTTGCAGTAGAAGGGTATGACATCCGGGCACCTGACTTAGAAACCTCAGTTCTTATCTAAAAGCAGGTGGGAACTGATAGTCTGTATTTTTTGCATTATTCCTGTTCTCTAGCATATTATCGCTATTTCTCTCCCTGTGAATCTTCAAATTCTTCCTCTCAACTTTTTCCCATCTCCCATTTTCTCTGTATACAGTATTTGTTCCATTTGATTCTCCCTTTCTTGCTCATTGCACCCTCAGATGTACAGCTCCTTCTTCTCTCTGATCATGTATTATGTACTTAAGTGGACATTGAACAACAGTCAATTTTCTGGTCTTGAAGAAACCAAAAACTGATTTGAAACTTGGCTACTAATATCAGATTTGGTTAATAACATCAATGGAAAAGAAGAAGAAATTTTGAAAATGTATGTTAAAAAAATTATTACAAATTTTGGCTTTGAAGTGCCATTTTTGTTGAAGAATGAAAAAAAGGTTTTTAAAGGTAAAAAATATTTTCCCTTGAAAAGAGATTTTTAAATTATTACATGACAGTAAAAGAAAACAAATTAAAAAAAAGAAAAATCTCAAGACTTAATTTCAAGTTAAACAAAATACCTCAGTGAAATTGAAAATCAGTATTTTATTGTTTTTTAGATTTTGTGCTTGTGTTTTTGAAAGTTTGTTACCATTGAGCTGTGAGCAATTTTTAAAATCTTTTTTGGTCTATCACAGAAATGAAAGAACTGTTATTCACCCAACTCCATCTCCTGTTCCTCCTTTCCCTTCTATTTTTGAATCATCAATTTTCTCTTTGTCTGGCTGCCATCGATATTGTATTTTCTCTACATGGTGTAGTCCAACCTCTCACACAAAGCACTCGCTGGTCTATAAACACTAACAAATTAATGCTATATTCAGTGGAATGAAGCAGTACTGTTGAAAGAGATCGAGGGCTAGCAATAGAGAAATCATAGATGAATTTGCAATGTGATACAGCAGCAAAAGGAAGGGCAATGCAATCTTAGGCTACAGTCAGAGAGACATTACATTATGGAGGAAAAAAAACCCAATAATTTTCCTCTGTACAGCTTGGCTGTGACTGCACCTGGAATATTGTATTCAGTCCAGGCACCGGAGAGATATCGACAAATGAGCATTCAGAGAGAAGTGCTGTAGCAGTTGATTTACTGGGGAAAGTTTAAGTGAACTAAATAAGGCAGCTGTGCCCCTCTGGGCAGCACAGGACAGAGAGCAGCATAGCTGGGAGCAAAGCACGCGCTACCATGGGGACCTGGGTGTGAAGCTGTCTTCTAAGGAAGGTCAGAGCACTGCCGGTCTGCATATACATCCTACCTTTTCCTTCATCTATTCCCTCAGGATAAACCCTTCTGAAACTAAATTTTCTGACAACCAAGCCACAGAAGCAAATTCCTCCTTGTCTGCCAGCAGAATATTTACCCTCAGAACTACAAAGCTCCAGACCATCTGCCAGAGGTTAGTAATCTCTGCCCAGCTGCACAGGCTGGACCTTTGGGGACAGTTCAGTCCACTCCTTTGCCTGTCACAGCTGGGAGAGGCAAACACCACAAAAGGATTAGGTAAAAGGGCTATCTTATTTCCATTTCCCATTTTCACATCAGAATTTGGCACAAGATAATCAAAGAATGGCCTACAACAAACAAGATTAATAATGGAATTAAATCAGCTGTGCAAGACCCAGCCAAGATCAGGGTCCAGATATTCTTTGGTCATGCAAATATGTACTGTGAAAAGCCCCGAAATATCAAGAATTTAAGCAAACATCCTGTGACAGCATTTGATTTGTTTGTATCAGATTACGCAGAACATTTGCTTTTCATGATGCTTTGAGAACACCTGCTATACATTGTACTTCTGCAAGCAACCTGCCCTCCAAAAGACATCACACTTCACCAGAAAAACAGCAGGCTACTGCCCTACCCCCAGGGAGTTTCTCTGCTCGTTTCTGTGACACATATAAGGAAGAGCAACTTTTTTTGAAGATGGCTGTAAGGAGCTGTGATTTGAGAGTAGGTACAGGAACTGAAATTTCCAAGTTGATAGTGAAGCCAGAGAAGCGTGATGCAGTGGAAGGCAGGTTCTGTAGGCCAAAGGCTACAACCTCATTACAACATCTCCAGGGAGAGCCCATCTGAGAGGTCTGAGCATGGTCCTGTAATCTGCAGGCCCACAGAAGAAACTAGCATTGAGGATTTAATCAGACCTAACTGACTTGAAAATAGCCGGCACTCAGCTGATGTCCTCGAAAGAGGTGTGTGGTGACAGCAAGGGATACTGATGTAAGTCTGACAGAAAGGAAATAAAATTGTTATCATTTTATAGGGACGAGATGTATGTAGGACATTTTATTAAGAGAAGCAAGAAAAATCAAAGTCTAATATATACACCCAGGAGTTATTTGAAGCTAAGAATTAGTTGTGCAGTAAGAAGTAGAAGTTGCTAACTGGCTCAACTATCATTTAGGAATCTACAGTGAAATGTCTAATTTATCATACAAATTAGATGGAGGCAGAATAAGGCATTCTGTTTAATCATAAAGATTTGGGGTGTGGAAGTCTTCTATTTTTGCGCTAGACTGAATATTCTATAAAGTCAAATCTCCTCACTTAAATGAAGGTATTAAACTTGAGTGAAGAAAGTGAAAGAGGTCACACTGTTTCATCAGGATTACTTTTAAATAGTTAGTCACTAACTCATAGGGGTTTTCATGAGAAAAATAGCTCAAGTTTCTCTTGCAGCCAACTCAGCTGCTATATCGTACAAGAAGTGGCTAGTTAAATGACTTATATAAACCAAGAAAGGTCAGGACTTGTCTGTATTTCTGTCCTTTTTCTCTGCTCCCAGAATGGATTATCTATATATGCTCTTAGTGACATTAGCAATACGATGAATAAGTGCTTGATTTGCCAACCGTTTCACAAGTGGAGATAATTCTTATCTTGAGGGAGGAGAAGTGTCTGCTAGGAGGAAAAGCTTCAGTTCATTTCAAATGTTAATCACAAGAAGCATGTGCGATACTATTCCCCTCAAGGAACTTTATGTTCTCATTATGGTCAGTGGCCAAATTTGTGAGGATTATGTTAGAACTGTAGTCCTCTAGTCAGCAAGATGCCTAAATCTCTCTACATCCTAATCTCTTTCTTGTTTTACCTGGCCTGTGATTGCTTTCTCAACTCAATTATACTGTGGGAAGGATGCAAAGTAATGTGATTCCTTGAACTTCTCAGGTCATCCTGACCTCTGTTGCTTCACTAGAAATAGATGGAGTGAGAGAAATACCAGCCACCTGAGTTTTCTTCCTATTCCAAGCAATTTGAGAATAAAGGTTATAGAGCAGATGAAACCAAAAAGATGAACACTGCTTTGCTACTGGTAAGGCAGCCAGTGAAGCCGGCTCCAGACTTTTTTTTCCTTTTTTGCCAGTGAAGTTCAGTGTGTGAAGCACTGCATAAGACCTGGTCATGCTTTGTCTTCTAAAGGCCTGGTCCAAACTTCTGTGAAGTCAAGGCAAATTGTCCATTGAGTTCATAGGCTTGGGATTAGGCTTTAAAACTTCTGGCTTAAAGTCATTATTTCAAGATCCAGACTCTCATCCAAAAGTTCCTGAGTTTTAGAGATGCTTCTTTGAAGAGTTCCTTGGGGAAGTGTCATTATTTTTAATCAATTTTGGGGATTCATAAAGTAAGCTGTTGTTGATTACATGATTTGTACATGCTCTCTATAGACTTGGAGGGGCTTCATGCATTATTTTACAGTGTTTATTGCTTATTATGGAAACTACATGATAATAGCAGTTTCAATTATAAGCCTATTAGGCAGGTAATTGACAACACAAGTATACTATAAAGTTACACTCTGCTTGCTTTAATACAAGAGCTATGTTGTGGTTTTAGGCAGGCAGTGCTGGTAATCAGTGCATAAATGATTTCCTAATTAACTGCTTCTGTCAGAATCCCAGTTTCACTCAACAAGCGAGTTGGCCAAGAGTTCATTTATCTCTTCACTTTCCCGCTCAGCTGTATCATCTCCCATTATGAGAAACTGTTCATCTCAACAGGAGTCTTGCCCAGGCCATGGCAGCAAATGCATAGTGTCAGTTGTACTGTCAGCGATTACATCTCTTTCAAGTTCAGAGCTGCAGAAGATCACTGAAAACAACAGGGTGACAATGCTTGAAAATGGATTCTGACTCTTATCCTCGAGAGATTCTTCTAAAGGAGTCATGGGTATTCAGTTCAGCCTAATAACTCAGCAACTTCTCAGGATGGTTGCAAATGATACCCGAGATCTCAAATGCCTTGCAGGTTTTAACTCATATTCCTAATGCATCAGAAAAGTCAGTAGTGCTTTATGGGATTATAGGGAGGAGAGATCAAAACCTGTGTGAAAGGATATATGCCAAAAAAAAAAAAAAAACAAAAAAAGTGAGGAAAATACTGGGAACAGAATCCAGGTGTTCGGGATGCTTGTTCTTCTCTTTGAAATAAGGAAGGCAATAGTTAAAAAAAAATGGTTTGGGTGATTTTGCAGGTAATTAGCAGAGGTCTGAAGTATGCCCCCCAAAAAAACAGTGGTTAAAGGTTGACAAGTAAGGAGCAACACATTCCTTTTTCCCAGCCGAGGTGCTGAGATGCCTGAACGTGGATTCCTCCTTACATCAATCAGAAGGATGTATAAATTTTAGAAGTGCTTTCCTCTGTAGGAAAGACAGAACACAAAAGAAAAGCAAGCACTGTCCTCTTTGAAAACTTATAACCAGGCACCTGCATACAGCCTATTAAGAAACTGCTCTATCTGTTATCTCTGAAACTTTCATTATAATCCAGCTATGTTAGAGACAATAAATAAGATTCTCATCTTTCTTAATTATTCTTAAAACTTTAGGCTTTCCTAGACAGCTACATGAGATGGAAGCTGAATTTGTGTTTCTCAAAGAAATTCTTACAGGTGCTTTCCATCAAATCTCATCTTTACTCATGACCAGCTCAGGGTGACCTTATGAGCGCTTGTTTAGAGTCTAATTTCTGATCTCCTATGGTGACATAGCATAGATACATTTTGCATTCAAATATCTGAACTCTCTGCTGTGCTGTTGGAATTACTGTCATATCAGTTCAGAGAATTAGCAAATCACCATTTTTGTCTGTCTGTCACTGATCTTGTTGCTTTCATCATCATAGATCGCTGCACATCTCCAACATGTAGCATGTTCTGTGTCATTTTACTCACTTAGGTGTGCCCTCCAGCTTTTCTGGAAGGTGGAGATGCATGAAAAATGTCTTCTCACAGTCACAATTTCTCTTTAATCTCTGAGCGTAAGGTGATTTATAATTAGTGGTTTGATCCATTCTGTTTAGAGAGGTTCTAGTAGGACAAATAAGGAAATGAAATTTGTTTCATCTTTGCCTTCAAAATGTTGCTTCTCTTCTAGCATCTCAAAGGGAGAAGGAAAAGGAAAGAAATACTACTTTGATATTTCCAGGATCCAGAAAATATGAGAATTAGTGTTTATTTGATAACAGGCACAGTAAAGAAGACAAAAGCTCCTGTGATCCTTGTTCACCTATTAAAAAAAAAAATGGCATCACTGATGGCAAACATTTTTCCTGACCGTATGCAGGTGAATCCTGTTGCCTATTTTCCTACCCTCCAACACCACTCTTTTTGGCCTGGAGAATAGACAGGAACTTCTCACCCAGCATCTGCTCCTCTGTAAGAGCCTCCCAAAGGTTGGAAGGGTAAAAGGGGAGAATACACTAGTTAACAGCTAATTAAGAGATCTGCTTTTAGTGGCCAGAAAACAGGTCTAACTCAGAGGATGTATTTCTGATGGACAGATGATTTTCTGCATTTGCCACATTTTAAAGTTGTCTTTTTTCACTATTCAAGGTTTCTAGCTGCAGTCATCATTACTAATAAAGCAAAATAATGTGGCACTATAAAATGCAAGTTTACCTGCAACCCCAGCTATGCTGCTGATCCTAACCCCACCAATCCTGTTATGGCATTTGATTGACATCCAGAAATCAGCTGAATATTGGATTTCCTACAGTTCACTAGAGTGCCAAGAACGTGGTTTCAACTTTTTCATGAAAAAAAACCAGTTCCAGTTATGAAGCCCTCCTCAAGATTTCAGTCTTTCAGGGGATATGTATGCAACAGTCTGTAAGTATTTCTGACTGAAAAAGTCCTTGAATGAGGAATTCATTTTCTCAGCTATTTTAAACATTCCCAGCACACTGGAGATCTTACTGTAAATAATTTTATTATTTATTATTTGTTCTTATTCCTACTATATGCGGGTGATGGAGGGACAGTATATGCCTGCTTTCCCCAAGCTGTTTATTTAAGCTTAAATTTCAAGCTCCAAGATTCAGGTTTATAATTCAGTTTAATATTTAATTCTTAGATGCTGAAATAATGTTTTTTTCTTCAGTGCACAAGATTAGGCCCACAGTCCACTTCATATATTTCTGTCTGGGAGAAAAAATTTGGCACCAGTGAATGAGGGGAGATGATACTCAATACTAGACTGATAAATATATATCACAAAATAGGAGGTTCAGGAAGAAATGCTTAGGAAATGAAGCCTGGTCATTTCATGCCATCAACTTAGAATGGCAACGTTACTGCTTCTATGAGAACTGAAATTAAGATGTCAATTGCTTCTAAATTAGGAAGCACACATGCACAGAAATTAATAAAACCCAGAAATAGAGAGGACAACAACAATGGGATGCAGAGGGGTTTTGATTATTTCAGCATGTGGTCTAAAACATGGCAGATTCAGCAAGATGCAGATTTGCATAATGTAATGAGACTGGAATCAAAGTATCAGGAAGACAGACCGAGGGCTAATTAACTAGACGCTGCAGTAAAAACACCAGGATGGCAGGACAGTACAATGCTGAAAAACATTCCAGGGACAAATGGGTAGCTGTGTTAATCGCATTAGAAAAAAACCCTCTTGGCTAGAATACTCTGGAACCATCGCTGCAAACTTTAGCAGACCATTCAAAAAGATTAATGTTAGCTTGAAGTTGCATGGAGCTACAGGTTCCTGACAATTGCTAGACTGGTAAGGAATCTGATCAGTCCTTCTCTGAATGGAGCCAGCCCAAATCTATAGCTTAGTGCTGCAGCACTAAGATGGACAGCAAGAAGTATGCCCTCTGTTCCCTCTGGAAATGTCTGCTCTTTGTAGCTTGCCTTATTTTTAATCTGTGTATGCAAGCCACTGAAGATACTCTGTAAAGGACTCCATACTCTCTTTGTTTGGTGTTCTGGCAGCATGCCACAGCTGGAAAGGAAGAGTTTGGTCCTCTTCCCTTATTCTGAGGATTGAGATTTGAGACTAAGTTTATTGTCTCTTGTGTCTCATCACTGATCACCCAGAAATTCCTAACAGTTTCGTACTCCTTTTTCCTGCTTACAGGATTCTAACCAGAGCTAAAGTGATAAAAATCTTTTTTAATAAAAAAATCATTAATATTTAACAGCAGCAATAAAACTTTAAAATGTATGTGTATCTATTTTACATAAAGGTCTGCAATACCCTATTAATAATATAGGCACATGAGTTT
Organism: Pandion haliaetus; assembly: GCA_013401275.1. Classification (NCBI taxonomy): domain Eukaryota; kingdom Metazoa; phylum Chordata; class Aves; order Accipitriformes; family Pandionidae; genus Pandion; species Pandion haliaetus. The sequence goes on along the minus strand of VYZV01007288.1, from coordinate 77,491 downwards.
CTTTATATACCTCCAGCAGTTATATTAAGCTGGTCCTTTCTTTCTTTATAAGGATTGAGTGGGTAGTTATGGATGTGTGGATAGCTGTACAAGGGGAGAGTAAATTCTGGAGGACTGCTATGCCCCCATGTACCACACTCATGGAAAGGAAGAGGAGCAGAAGAACATGCTTCCCGAGTCTGAGGCCAGCTGCAGCAGCTTCTCTTGAACTCAAGCAACAGTAGTTTATGCTTTTA
>VYZV01007288.1:65966-77202 GCA_013401275.1 Pandion haliaetus | reverse complement strand
ATAGTGGTGTAGTCTTCTTTTCTCAAGGAGAAACTTAGTCCTCCCCTCAACAGCCTGTTCAGCGGGAACAAAGCTCACTTAGAAGCTGCAAGATGAGGCCATTTTCTGGGAAGAGCTCCAGGAACACTTTAAGACACTTTTTGCTTTCATTAGATAAGTGGTTCTTCAATGAGTGTATTAGGTGAGCAGAAGAGGCTTCTGAATCCTGCTTAGCAGCTAGAATTAACGATGAGTTCATTAGATGTGTTATACTGTTGTTGCAACTACTGCCACCTGATAGCAGAACTGTTCAAGCAGTGAAAAAAAGGTTATTTACAAGTGAAATTCTGAAATCTAAAGATGGAAAATCACAGGTAATAGATGCGATGAAAACATTTTGACCATCTTATTGAATAAATGGGAAAAATTAGTTCAAAATAATTTATGCAATAGGTGATAGGCATATGAATTGAGCAGGTTAGCCAGAATCTTTTTGCTAGATGTCGTGAATGACCACACTCCACATACCTAGCTCCATGTGAGGATATTGGTTTTTCATAATTTTCTGTGGAATACCTTGCCTTATTGTGACAGGTTTTTATACATGGAGTTTACACACCCTTTGAAGATCATTTAGAGGAGAACTAGAACAGGTGTTTCTCAATCAGATAACGGAAGAAATTAATCCCAGTCTGAAAGTTTTAACTAAGTCAAAAAGGAAAGTGAAAAGGATTGTTCTGTTTGATCGTTAAAAGACCCCAAAAACTCAACAAAACACGTTTCAGAAGTTTCTGAGATGTGAAAAATGAAATAGTCTTTTCTGTCCATTAGCTGTGGACTGGTGAGGCAACCAGGACCACGGGAAATAAAAAAATATTAAGCTATCGATTCCCTCCTGGAATTCCGTTTGTTAGAGACCAGGTTCATCTGTAGGCAGACAAATAGGGACACTGAGATGAAAAAGCCATAGAAGGAAATCATGTTGAGATGGGAAGAGGTAGAGTGAGGGGACCTCTTTTTCTTTCCTCTACTTTCCCTTCCTTTCAAGCTCATTAATATTAATATACCTTGATACATCCCACCAGAATTAAAGCTGCTTGCTTTGTATAATGTGATCCACTGCATCCCTAGTCACTGCCCCTAGGGAGATAGGGAAGGTCAGAAGTTTCTGTAGATCTGATAAAAATCAAAGCTGAGAAACCCATCAGCTCCATTTGCACTTGCTATCAGTGACAGGTTGAATCTGGCGGTTCTTCTTCCTATTCTAATTTCACATCTGTATTTGCAATCAGAAGTTATGCAGCCTTCCTTGTTCCCATTCTTCCTTAGCACTGCCGCATTCCAGGTACATCTTCTTTCTGGAAGCTGACAATGTTTTTTTCAGAGGTGAAAGCTGGTGTGTAGGGAGTTTCTACTCATAAACAGTATCCACCTCCTTTGAGATGGGCTCACCTAGTTAGTCAGAATGAACTGTGTCCCTGAACTATATCAGCAGGCATGGGGGAAAAATAAATGTCCTCTGAGTACATGGATGAATGCATGTCATGCTCTTAAATTATTTTGAAATTTTCCTCTGGGTTTGGCTTTCTACTTCAACTTACCAGGCCCTTCACGAGCTAGTAGATATCCTTCAGGTAGTGAAGTATTGCCCATGGCCATATATTATCTGCAGTATTTATCATATATACTTGAATTCATCCCTGAAAATCTCAGGACTAATGCAATATTCAATCATGCAGGCAACACATACAGAAAATAGGAAACAGCATGGGACTGCCTTCTTAGGAAAAAATATCGATATATCAGTGCATAGTTATTAACTTCATTTGTTAAGGAATATGTCATGATCACAGCCACACTGTAGGGTTTGCAGCATCCATTGATCTCCCAAGGAAACTCAGCAAATAATTGATTTTAACTATCAGATGCAGAAAAAAAACCCAACTAGATATTTGGATTTAATCCCCAATTATTATTATTTTAATGTTACGCCATGAGAGAAAAAGGACATGAAAAATGTCAGTTAAATGACAGCTATAACCATCTCTAGAGTAATAGTTTTCTGTTCTCTGCTTTGTGGGGATGTATCTTTAACCCATTTCTTACCCCTCCTTTGACTTACGTTCCTGGTGATTTTTAATGTAAGATACAATCTAAAAATTTTTGAAAATTTATTTATTTTCTTGAAAATGTCTGACTAAACTGTTTTGATTTTTTGGTTGGTTTTTTTTTTCTTTTATTATATGAAAGATTTTGCTCATTATCACTCAGTGTCACCAATTCAACCAGCTTAAACCTGCAGTTTAAAAGGAAATATCTTCTTGAAAAAAAAAAAAAAAAAGAAAAATTTCCACCTCAATGCAACATATTCTCTCTCAGTCAAGGAAACTACACAGTGTCAATTAGTTTGATCCCATATTTGTACAAAACATATTAGTAATCTTCCTCTCCCACTGTCCAAGTGAATTCTACATTCTACAATATGGAATCAGATTGTTAGGTTATACAATATATTAGATTAACACCCTAAAAAAAAGTACAAATCCTAGCAGGGAACTAGCTCTTTCTGCTAGAAGATCATTCTAGTTTGCTCCCAAGCCTTTCTCATCCCACAAGAAATTCAAGCAAAATGTCAGTAAAATTTGGTATTTTGTGATGTAGCTGACAGGAGAATTCTGGCCTGTCAGGTTGTGATGGGTTTTAGAATATTTTCTGTATTGCAATTCATTGTTAAAAAAAAAAAAAACAAAGTAAAAAAAAAAAATGGCCAAGTGCTGTCAGTCAAAGTTTTAATATGATAAGAATAATTATGTTCCTGATCCATCAAACTTGTGACATATACTCTATAAATGCTGCAGGGAGTAAGATGCAATATTGTGATGGTAAAACCTGTATCTGTTGAAGGGAAGAGTGCCACTAAAATAAAGGGAAACATTGTAAAGAAATGGAGTTTTTATGGGCTAAGTTATGGCAGGTAAGCATGATGAAATACTAATTTATATCCTTCACAGTACAGTCCTTGCTGCTACAGCAGGAACTAATCTTCTGTCAGTGGAGAAGAGCAAATGTTGGAGACAGACGGCACCATGTACCACATCAATGATGAACATAGCTCTTTTGGAAGTGGTCTGATCGGCCCAGAGCCTCTGCATCAGGAAGTCCTTAGCTGCTCTCTCCCAAAGGACTTACCATGACTTGGTGCAACGGTCTCCACAGAGCTGACATTTCTTCCTAGTTCCCTGCAAGATCAGACCTGCAGTGAGAGAGAAAAAGTGGGAAAGGATAGAGCAGCAGAATCCTGTTTTGGAGCTATTGGGAAATGGACACAAGGAGCTTTGAGAAGTCCTAGGACAGCCTGGGGCAGGGCAGGCAGGCTGGGCAGGACAGGGACAGATTCCCTGCAAGGTGAAGGGCACTGTGGAGTCCCTTCCTCCAGCTCTCCTTCATCAGCATCATGGTTGCATCCAGCCCTGCTAGAGCTGGGTGTTGGTTTTATTTTTAAATTTTAGGCAGATGGTTTATTCACTAGCCCTATCGTGATTTTGAGTTGAGGACCAGCCCATATACTTTATGTATTTTCACACCCAGACAGTCAGATTTGGTAAAGCTAGACCATCTCGTACCAGTGCTTTCTAAATGAAGCATTCAGACTCTTTCTTTCAAAATGGCATGTTTAATTTCAGAAAATGTCTCCTCTGAGAAAGGAGACTTTTCCTTCAGAGCAGTAGTTTTTCAGTCTGGCAATGAACCAACTCCCCTCATTATTCACCCAACCCCAGCCTTTTGCAAACACACTGGAATCACACAGAATAGGCTCTAGGACATATTATTTCTACATACACAGATATGGTTTCTGGGCATTTTCAATCTCTTTGATTGCTTCTTCGGTCTAGTGAGAACTTTTCTACTTTTATACCCTTCACACTTGAGCAAAGTGAGAGGGCAGTTGCTTCCAATGTGTGGTTAACAAGAGGAAAAAAATGGGAGCTTGGCTGCATTACGGAAGAACAGGATTCTGTCTTTCCTCACTTCCTTCTTTTTATTAATTCTGTTGGTGACTTAAAATCCATGAGGTACAAAACCTGGGCAGTTTGGAACAAGGTAAGAGTGACAAGATTAAAAATAGAGCCTTAAATGCTGTTCAGCAGTTTGGGAGCATGCGTCATTATAACCTGTGGAGGAATTCAAATAGAAAAGCACAGCTGCTTTGGATTCCTGTCCAGAGAAACCACACAAGCACAGCTTGCATAAAAATAAAGGCTTTGCATATTAAGGAAATGACCTGTTATTTGCCATAGAAACATTCTAATCTTATTCTTCCTTTTTTAAAATCATCTATTATAAATCCTCAGAGCTGCTCATTCACATTCTTGTTGGAATAATTTTCACGCCTTTGACCAATGAGTGATGGTAATTACTAGCCAGGACACAGATATGAGCACATCAGCCACATGGGTTATTGCTTCTGGTCATCCACTAACTAATCCCAGAGGGCCAACAACACATCAGTTTCTTCTCCCATGAGCCCAGAGCAACCCCTGACTCCTCCTTTTCCAAATGCTATAAAATGATAGATTGCTATTATAAAAAAAAAAAACCCAGAGAAACAAATGACCTCCACCAGTATTGTGAATCACATGAGATCTCAAAGGCACAACCAATGCTTTAGGCCTGCAGGATGAAGACATTTGTTAGGAGCAAATATCCAGATGTAGATGCAAAATGCAATATTTTCCACACTAAAAACACAAGCTAAAACCTCCAGTGGCCTCTGCTAATCTGCCTAAGGAATTAATTTCTTCCTGACTCTAGCTCTGGAGCTTGTTTTCATCATGCCAATGTGAGCCAGTCACATCAGTCTGGCCAGGAAAAAGCAGCTTCTTTCCATAAGTGGTTGTGAGACCATCTTCCCTTCTGCATTCATATAAGAGAAAGGACAGGCCAGCCAATGCAGAAATGGAATATTGAGCAAGTGTTCTGGCATGAGCAGGTGTACAGTCCTGTATTAACTGTAAAAGTGTGTAAGAGATGTAAAAAGTGTGTTTGAGAACGTATAAAAGACCTCAAGTGGATCCTAGACTGAGGAAAGAGAAACCATCAACATAAGCAATATATTCCACCCTGCAAATGTCTCCAGGTGCTGATGAATCTCCACAACATCCCACCAGCACCAATGCCAGAATGAAACCACTGATCTCAGCACCCTGAGGAGCAGGGGAAGGGGAAGCATAACACCAGGAAAAGGGTAGAAACTGGGAAGGGTGTGTATAATAATTCTGACTATATTGTTATGATTTCTCTTTTGGTAATAGTTAGATCTAAGCTACTAATGATAAGACTGTTAAGATTCTATTATATTAACAATAAACTTTGGACTTTATATATATATATATATAAGGTGTGCTTTCTTTTTGCCCATAAAACAAGATTTTTGAGTATAACACCTCTTGTAATGCAGATCCTTTGTACTTTGAAGTCCTCTTTGGAAGTAGAAAAAAAGGTCTCAAAATTCCCAAGCATGGACATCCATATGGTATTTTCAGCCCAAGCACAAGAAACATCTAAAAATCCCTTGAAAAAGTCTATTCCCTTAGTAACAATTAATCTAAGTGTTTTTCTACCAATTTCGCTATCTATTATATCACAAGAAAAATTTATTTGATATGTACAAAGAATATCTTGTGTCAATCTGGTGTGTTTAAAATTTATCATTCTACATGATGCTTAACAGTACATGTATTTTTAAGGAGGTTTTATGAAGCATAATGTTTTCCAAGTGAAATGAGGTGTTTATTAAGATGCTGTTAAGTATTACCACTTTTGGTCAAAAACTGAATATTGGGGAAAATATTATAATTCTTCAGCAATTCAGATCTTTATATCACAATGACACATTCTTAACATGTATTGTTTTAGGCCATGTGTAAGGTTTGATGCAAGAATTATCAGGTGACGTTCTTCTGGTTGTGCAACTTAGGAAATCAACAAGAACAGACTTAAAATCTGTGCTTCTACAGATCACACATTGAACTAGCAACATCTACAGAGGATGAACAATTCTTGTGTTTGAATTACAAAAAATTGCTTGAAACTTGAGAAACATTTGACAGGGTTAAAAAAACTGGGCAGTATGTCAGTGCAAACAAACACTAATGAATACGAAACCCAGTAGTGACATATTACAAATTCTGCCTCCGCGACATTGAACCCCAGGGGACCTTAGCTGTTCCTTGCTGTGAACGCCACGTTCCTCAGCACAAACCTTAGCATGTCTATTTCAATCTCCTCTCTCAGCCAAAAAGACAAACATCACAATTGCAGAGTACAAGGAATTACTTGTACACATTGCTGAGTTTTAATTTCGGTGCAAAGAAAAGCATAACAAAATAATGATTTAGCACCACATGGATACAGAATACTAGATGTGTTCTTAAAATTCTGGGATCCAGATGTATTAATTTATGTAGATGAAAGCATGAAAATTAGCAAGGTGCCCCTGCAGACTGTGGGATGTGACACAAGCTCTCTTCATAAAACCTCCCCAAGATTTTCTTTCCTGTGCCTTTTTCCTCCTTCCCAGGTATATTCTACGTGTGTTAGTCTTATTCCCCCACATCTCCCCACTTGGGAAAGTGCTGTTGGAGCATTTTAGGAGGGGAGAACGTGCATTGATGCAGCTGGGAAGGAGTGGTATCACAGGCTGAAGCAAAACTGAACTGCCCGCATTTCATATTTTCAGGGCTGCTTTATGCCTAGACCAGTGGCTTGCAGCCACTGAGTGACATCCCCTGCTCTACTCTCAGTGGCTCTGAAGCCAGTACTGTTGGACATGATATACCCTCCAGCTGAATAACTACTTCTGATATCTCCATTTTGGTGTTGATGGAGCCAAAAGGACAAAGCAGAGAACAAGCGGGACACTTGAAGAACACCTCATCTTGGGGAGCCAGAACGTACAAATTTCTTTCAGAAATTCATGTGATATCTCATTCTTTGTCAGCAGTGGAGAGTTACAGAGAGTGGCAGGAGAAAGAAGTTAGGCAGCACCTTGAATCTAAATTTGATTGTACTCTACACATAAATTAAGCTGTAAACTCACCATGCCAGATCAATTAGTTGAGGGAAATGTTGGCATTTCCACACTGGAAAAGAAAACTGACATCCCCTCGCATGCATGTTGTGTTTCAGTTAAGCAGCTCACTGTTAATTGTGAAAGTTTTGAGGAAGTAGGTATCCGGCTTGCCAGTAAAAAATGACAAATGTGTTTGCTTCACACTGGGATGTGATTTCAGTTGGGGTTTGCATTCAAAATTTCAAATACTATTTCCATCCTCATTGAATCCCAGAGTCACCAGAAACATGTATTTTTTCAGCTGCATATGTAAAACCTAAGCAGTCGTACAATGAAAGGCAAATCCTTAAGCACTGTATACTGGTGGCCTGTTGATGATTCCTTGAGCTCTTTCCTCTCAGAAACTGTCAACTGCCTCGGAGACAAATAAGTCATCTGCATGGACAGGGACCAACCTCTGTGGGAAGGAATAAGTCTTCAGAGGTCCTCAGACTTTGTCCTTGTCTTGGTCGCAGTTACAGACTCAAAAACTCCTCTGGTTTTAAAGTACTGCTGGAGAAACAGGAACATCTCCCACATATGTTGATTGGTTGTATTTTATCCACCTAAACCTTTGCTTTTCAGACTGAGAAATTCTCACACAAATCCCAGGAGTTTTCAAGAGCTGGAGCATCCCATCCTGGAGGACACTAACATAATCAATTAGCAAAGCTCCAAACAAGCACAGGTCCCAAAGAGGGGAAGAGACAGGGACAGAGTCTCAAGACACCTTGCAGAAAACTGCAAATGATTAATAACTTCAAAATAAGGGAAATGAGATCATATTTAAAAGCTCCCTGAACAGAAGATACAGTTCAGAGGAAGTTACAGTTCCAAGGTCACTTACGATCAGCCCCTTCCACAAACAAATATCATATCAGCACATATAAACACAAACTCCACCATTTATGAAGGCATTCTCCTTCATTCAACACAGCAGGAATGCTTCTCAGCAGGAATACTTTGAGCAGTTTTCAGCAATGAATGAAAAAAATGTTTATCATCTGACAAGAACCCATATAAAAACCACAAGGCAACCCTAAAACATGGTTTGAAAGGAAAAAGCAGGTTTGAGAATTCTGAGGAGGAAATAGAGTAGTAGTCTCTAAAAGGGTATTAGAAAAAAAAGGGGGAGTATATTCTCCATGTTGAAGGCTAACATGTGTGAACTGAGTGAAACTCAGGTTACCTCTAGAGAGGAACTTTCTGACAGAAAGGAAGATGAAGGATTGGGATGGACATCCTGGGAAGGTGACAAGGGTGAAAGTCTTTTAGGGCAGACTGGACAACTCTTCATTAGGATTAACACTAGCACAGATGGATGAATTAAATGACCACTTGAAATTTTTTCCAGCCCCATGACTTTATGAAATAAAATGTATTTGTGGGAACTGAGCATTTCGCTTTGGCATGTGCCTGACTAGTAGTGGATATAAGATGAATTAAAGACTGATCTTGTGACGAAGGAAAGAGAGACGTGTTTAATTCTTAGCTTCCTAGAAAAATAGCCATTCACCTTTCAAACTGGGGTAATTTAGGCAGACACAAGATGTATGCTACAGTGCTCTGGAACAGGTAAATGGCAGAGGAGCTTTAAAACACATTTATTTCTAAGTCATCCATTCAGCTCTTCTGTAAAGAACAGACTGTTTGCAGATCAATCCTTAAGTAGTCAGTGATGTGAGCAACATTTTCTTACCTTCACAACACTGCAACTGAGAGTACCTCAACAGAAGATGTTTATTTTTCTCTGTATCTACCTCCTTAACAAGACCTCTTAGTAACACACATCTCTCCATCACATTTAGTGTAGTACTGATGCATCAAAAAAAGGTGAATCTCTAGCAGTGGGGCACAAGAGAACATGGCTGATGTAGCTGGGCTGAAACTGCTCCAAGGGAGGTTTTAGTTGTGGGGATCACAGGGAAACTGATCCTACCCCCTGTGCACAATATCCTTTCTTACCTCTCTGTTTAAATGATAATGTTGACTGAGACAATCAAAACTTGTAATTAAGACTGTTTACCCAAAAGAACTTTTGCCATTTCCTGATTCCAAACAATCACACTTCAGAAACAGGACCTAGCACCCTCAGTATTTTCACTGCTTTGTTGTTCTTGCTCCAGAGAGTTAAGCAGATCATTATGGTAGCAGTGGCCTCTGAAGACCTCATGGACATATACAACATGCCAGGCATATGTGATGTGAAAATGCTAGAACTAGAAATAACCCAGATCTTACAACTGCCTAACATTGCTCAGATACAGACTTTGTCCTTAAGTAGCACAGGGGCACTTGCATGATGTAGTACAGGGGCACTCTGAAATACTCCGTTCTGTTTCGGCAGAAGGCTAATTAGTCCCACTTTCCTAACCTGACTGTATGGTCTCCTGTGTCACTGTTACCCCTAGATCATGTCTCATTGTATGGAGCATACATGGCCTAATTCAGGTAAGACAATGTTATCTCAAAGGAGAAAGGGCTAATGCAAAGCCTTTTAATGTCTGTTCACTTCAATGAACCTTGTGTCCTAATAACAGTAACAGAAATCCAGCTGAGGCAAGATCTGAAAAAGAAATGGAGTGATTAAAACAGAAAAGGATGCACTTTTATAAGATTTATTTGGAATATATGTGAATATTACTCCAAGCCTTTAGGAGAAAGATTTGTGAAATGTATGTGAAAGCAGAATATCTTTGAAAACCTCTCCAGGAGATTAGCAGAGGAGGGGATTCATTAGATGGGATTTCATTGTAGGAAAATAATTAAAAACTTGAAAACAGTTCAACACCAAGTCTGGCAGCATACCTATAACTTCTTGCTACTCAGCCATAAGCTGGGCACAGAGCATCTTAATTTACTGGAGAGATTTTTCAAAGCAGGAATTACTACTACATGATTTGGGGGAGCAAGATTGAACAGTGTGACAGACACTTACCATTGTGCAAGTCTGAAGGTACAGTCTTGTCTCAGCTTAAATGCAGTCTTTATGGGCTTTTTAAGAGGACTGTAGCATTTTAAAATATACTGTATCTACCCAGTAAAGTGTATGAAAAAACCACAATTGTTTGTTTAAATATTTTTGTATTATTAAAGCCTATGAACTACCATAACCACCCTGCATTGCAGACAAAGTCTGAGGGAAGCAATTGATCAAGAGCACTAAAAATATGTTGATGCCTGTAGTTACCAATTTATCATATCTACCCCCCCTGCTCTCTTTTGTAGTGAAATGAATGATGAACCTATTCCAAATCATCAATTCCCATAAAATGCATACCTCCAAGTAAGAACACGCTAAAGGATTTATAAAGATCACAGTGGGCCTGGATACATTGTCTTGTTTGACATTGCTTATACAAGAAACCTTAAATACACAAATTGATTCATTTGTATATTTCATCAAAGCTTGATTTAATTTATCACGGCAAGAATGCTAATTTGCATTCATCAGCAGATAAAGTCAGGTTAGAGTCGAGCTTATGGCTCAAACCCTGTTTTCATATTGCTGTTATTGTACTCTCTATTCTCTTTGGTGAGTTTTGAAGGCACAGGTGTGAGATCCTTCTCTTCCTTTTTAAATGTTTTCTGAAATACTTAAGTGAACAAGACAGTAATGCCACTTACTCTGTGTCTGTGCAGGACTTGCACAACTGGTGAAGTTGCAGGTTGGTTAGTTTTTCAACCTCACTACTATAGTAGTGATCTTTTCACAGCCCCGGGGAAGTCTGCAAGTCTGGAAGTCTCTCTGCAAGCTGAACTAAGGTGGAATTTGAGAATTTTTTACAGCAGATGTGAGACCTAATGCCTGTGCCATCTCCCAGTCATGCATATAGCCTGAGATATGCAGCCCACGACACAAACAGGAGTTGTGCATCTAAATTCCATACTAAGATTTAAAAGTTCGTGTCATTTTTATTCCTATCCCTTCTTTCGGCTGATATTTTTCTCCTCCATTTGACCTCCAAATCCCTCTGTTCTTTAGGGCAGCAACTCTTCCTACCAGCAGCCATGAAATCCTTCCTAATTCTGCCCCTACTCCCCTGAATTGAGCCTGAGCCTTTGTCAGCTTGGGATCAGTTCAGGAAATCTTTGCTAGGGGAAGGGACCCAGTCCTTACTCATCTCCCTAACTATCAGATATCGG
>VYZV01007288.1:32023-51425 GCA_013401275.1 Pandion haliaetus | reverse complement strand
GGGTCTGGCAGCTTTTCTACTGTGCCAGACTTCACAGGAACTCCGTATGAATCTCTATGCTCTTGGCTAGGACAGCCCAGCACAGACTTTGGGAGCCTACCATCTTCCTCATTAGAGGTTGGCATTGGTTGGTTTGTCTGCATTAATGCAACTGAATCTGCAAGTCCATCTGTGTGGGGTTACTCATAACCTGGGCAAAGCTGGAATGTATTTCAGGCAAGTCCACTGTATTCTTATCGGTAGACTTTGGCCTGTAGTGGCTGAAACCATTCTGAGAACCATTTGAGCTTGTTAAAGACAGTGTCTTAAGAGCTCAGTTTCTCCTCTAGTTTATGTTACTGAAACAGGATTTAAACGCATGGATCATGACTGGTGGTGGACTGAATGGGCAGTTGTGCTCTTTGCTTTTACTATTATAAAGACGACTCTTCAATACTCATAACACCTTCAGTTACTGAAGAAGAGAAGACATCTTACTGACAAGTATTACTAGCTATGCACATACCTAAAGAAGTTATATAGATTAAGCAGCTGGAGTTTCTTTGCCTATGAAGATTTTTTTTTTCTTTCATTCATATCAGAAATGAGTATCATCGTCTCTTTGCTTTTTCCCTCCACCAAACCATAAAGGACCTCATAAGATTTCTCTTACCTCATTTCCAAAGCAGTATCATATTAGTCCATGCAACATAGCTTAAATGTGCCCATCATATGGTTGATAAAACAATTTTGATTCCTCATCACCCAAACATAATTTTCCCCCTACACATCCTTTCTCACTCTTCCTTTAATACCCCTCTCTCACTTCCCACTGTACATCCGAAGGAGCACTTTGACAAGAGAATCCATTAGTCAAGCCAGCTCCTGTGGCTTCATAACTCATTCCCTTTGTTACTATTGAGTCATGGAGCAGAAGGTGGGTGTCTTGATCTTGAAGGTAGGACAATGATATAACATATTTCCATCAGGTGCTGGAAGAAAGGTTACAACCTGCTTCATACAGAATTCAATTAGGAATCACAGGGAGGGGAAGCGAGTTTGTATTAACTCCTATAGATGCCAGAATGCTTTCAATCTATTTCTGTTTCATTTCTTTCCTCTGAAAGATTTTTAACTAATCACAACATTAGACTAGTTCTGTTAAAACAGTAGGTGATCAATTTTGCTTCAATGCCTGGGGAAAGAAATTTAAAGATTCCCAGATGTTTCATGGAAACCACCAAAAAAGATTCAATTGAGAAGCAGTTCTGACACTAAAAAAATTATCTGCCCCTGTATTTCTATTATACTACTATCTGGGCATTTTTATATCATGAGGCATTTCCTTTTTGTTCAGTAGGAAATGTGGATAGACTCAAGTAGACAAGGTTTTACCTGTTTGTGGCTCTAAAGGCAGGGCTGTACCAAATTAAAGTTAATGTTTGGTATAATCTATTTGGCTTTTATCTAAAAGTTCTAAATATCTGGGGAAAAGATCTTACCACAAAATTAATTTAACATCTCTGGTTTTAATGCCAGTGAATGCCAGGAGGGCATATGAGGTCTTCTTCTGTTGGACATTATCAGGTGCCCCCATAGAGAAAAGCCAGATGTTGATCCAATGTTATGGCAAAGTAGAAAGTGAAATTTTTGTTCCTTGAAACATACTGAACCATCGCCATTTGATCTCCTCTAATATTTGGAACAAATAGAAATAACCTTTTTCTTTTCTTATTTATGTGTGTGCATATATGTGGGGGAATAAAAATTAAAGTATCTGTACAAAGCTGATAAAAGAATATGTAGAAAAGATAAACTTGGAAATGAAAAAAGTTTGGAAACCAAAAAAATTAAATGTTCTGATATTCCTAAATCTAGACATACCATGTAAATTTGCTGTTGCAACAAATTGACCATTTAAGGCAGTTTGACATTTAACTACCTTTCTTTTTAGCAAAACTTTATCAGCTTGGAGTGGTAGCCTGATTTTATGATGCTACCATTTTTCCTGATGAGTCAGGAACCATCTGGAAGAAAATCCACGTTTCGATGTTTGACAGAGATAATTTCTTGTACATGGAGTTATGTCACATATTTATGTAAACATTACCAGATCTATCAGTTACTGTCTGTAAAGTTCAGGTTCCAGAAGTTCATAGGGGACATTGCTGAATAATTGAACCCATAGCCTCCTTGTGTCAGTCAACAATGTTTTTGCTCTAGCTTCATTTTCATTGTGGCCATAAAGAGAGTTACTGAGAAAATAAAATTGAAGCTGAATCCTTTGTGCAGATGGCACATATTTGACGTGTCAGATCCTCTATAAAGTGCTTATAGCTTTACTCATTTAATCTACTGTCTGTGTCATGTCATTAATCTAAAGTGCAAGATCTTCACTTTAGGAGTTATTTGAACTGCTTGGAAAAGGATGGTCTCATGGTAAAGGCACTGGACAAAGGAGACATTTATTTGTCACATTCCATTTCACAGATTCTTGATGGAACAGCAATGATTCAAACGGCCTAGTTGGTGGATGTCTCTGGGAGTTGTGTTGTAGATTGTAGACTGAGAAGAGGCTTCTCAGCCAGCAGATTTGATGAAAGGAATGGTCAGGCTGCCTCCTGAGGACCACTTCATAAACCTGAGGTCAAGACCTGGAGAGCATGTTAGATGCGTGGTTTAAGAAAGCAGGGAAAGAAATTCCATGCAGTATCTTGACACAAAGTCTTTTGCAAAGTAGCTGAAACACAGCTGAATTTAGACTTGCAACTTCTAGCAATTGGCACTGAAACAATGCGAGAGAGAAGTGCTGACTGCTGCTCACTCTGCTTTTCTACCAGTTGTCATCACCCTCTTAGCTGAGGCAGCAGAACAAATGGTGCGTCCACCTCTGAGCCACTGCAATTCCAAGCTTGATGTATTCACTTCAGGACCCACCTGGAGAGGTGCCCAAATCTGTGGAGGTTACCTCCATCCCTCCAATGGACAGCACAGGGTTCACAGGGCCAGCTCAAGTTTTCTCAGCAGTGGAAGCAAAAGCAAATGTTACCCCTCTGGGCTAAAAACGAATGCCAGCCCTGTCCTGTCCTGGGAAACAGAGAGGAAGGAGGAGGAAGGAGGGCTGAGATGGAGGCCTGGAGTTAGAGACTCAGGGAACTGTATTGCCTGTTTTTGCAGGTCTCCTGAGAGCGGGATGAGTGAGGTGGTGAGAGTCATGTTTGGCATAACCTGGGGTCTGCATGCCCCAGTCCCGCTCAGCAGCGAGCAAGCATTTCTGGAGCTGTGCCTCAGCAGCGGAGCCAGCACTTTCTCAACAGCCCATCCTGATGCCTGAGGAGCCTCTGCCTGCTGTGCCACCACCCAGTCCTGCATGCTATGTTTTTAGGGGATGTCACACCAGAGCTAGCTTTAAAGTAGCTACCAAATATTGCAAGAGTGATAACAGAGGCAGCAAGAGACCAGCAGAGACCAGCTAGCAAAACCTTCATTTTCTCCTCAGTTCCTCTAAGCTGTGCGGGGCTGCAGCTGGCCTGGGCATGGCAGCACTCCCCCACTGAAGCTGCAGAGCAGGTGGAGGAAGAGAAGGAATTCAGCCCCTTGGGTTACAAGATGTAAATGAATATAATCCTTTTGCTTGTCCAAGGTGGAGGCATATATGTTCCTGGGCAACCATGACTTTTGGGGGAATTTTGAAACTCTTTTGATTCTCTCTATTAAGGCATAGACTGGGACTTGACCATTTCAGTTTCCTACTGAATATTTATTACTATTTTCTATATAGTGCTGTCTAGTGTTTGGTACAACTGGTCCCAAGTTCAGTGAGAAGTTTTATGCACCACCACTAATACAAACTATGTCTTCACAATACTAATGATGAATCCACAGTGCTAGAAAGCAGAGATTTCCAGCTAAATCATAATAAATTCAGTAAACCTAAACCTGGATAATCTACTGTGAATTCATTTACAATGCTTGCCTGCCATGAAAAGCAAATACAAACCCCTGCTTACTAAAAACACCCCCCAATAAAGAAACCAAGTTGTCCTTCCAAGGAGATTGCTCCTCCTTTCTGCCTCCTCCACCCACTGCTGTTAGCTTAACAGCAGAGAGAATACATAAGAATTCAAACTAGGTCTTCCTTGGAGGGATGCAAAGGACAATCCGATGAATAATGCTGTGGGAGTGATTTGTAGTTTTCCCCAAATCGTGAGCTGATTTGTTATGAATAGGACTCAGCCTGCTGCTCTGTTGAAAGCCAAATCTATGTGACTGATTTTCTTTTAATGCATTTATGGTAAAGAATGATCCTGCATTTGATTGTGTGACTGATCATCCTGACGCATACAGCTGATATTCTACCTGTGCAATCATAATTCTACACGTACTGACAAAAGAAAAGCAAAAAAAGAGAGCTATGTCTTAGCTGATTGCCTTACTTTCTCATTTCACTAGTGCAAAGGCCATCTGATTCAAATTCTTTAAAGACACATCAGCTGAAAAGAAGCATTTTGGGTAATCATTTTACGATTGAATTTGCAGTGTGGTTTAAAAGGATAGGATACGTGGATTTTGACTAGAGAGACCACTTATTGGAAAGGTAAGACTTGGTGAAAATGTCTGGGATTACATAATTGATTTTTTATGTTCTTCTTAATTAATGAAGTTTAAAAAGCTTGTAATTTTCCTTGAGTAACCAGATACAAACAAGACTGAGTTTTATGTTTCAGGGCAGAACTTACTGTCCCTGTAGGACTGGGGGAATTAAATCCTGATATAACAAGTCATCTCTATTCAGAGTGCTTAAATACAGTCTTATATCTCAGGATCTGAATGGAAATTATTTGACACAATAGAGTGAAAATAAACCCTGTATTGTCCCTACCTCTGCTGGTCTGCTTCTGTAGATGACTCTTTTATGACCAAAACAGCCCTTCTATGCAGTGACTTCTGTGGTCAGGGACAAGACCCAGAAGAAGGTGGTTGAAGGCACAGGTAGAGTTTTCCTGCCATGGGTCTGGCCCACAAAGGAGGAATGTTAGTGAGCCCCCATTCTGCAGGGGACATCAAAGTTATTTCATAATGCTGTGTCCTATGCAGAATGGAAGAAAACCCACTGGAAACAGGTTGTGCTTTTAGACACCTGGGAGAAAGGACATCAAATAACTCACCTAGGGACTGTTCCATGGCTGGAAGAGGAAGGAGGTCTTTAAACAGATGAAAATGGCAATGGATAGGGAATACAGCATAATATCTTTCCCTCATATTTTCTATGCATTAAACAGAGATTGTATCTTGGGTTTTTTTCTGAGGAATATCATTCACCTGGTTCTGTGCCATCACTCTCCCAAATCAGAGATAAAACTGGGAAAAATGTAACCACTGAAACTGGCCAGAAGTGACCAGTGACCAAATCTTAGCAATGTTGGGTCAACATTGTGTTCAGATAGTCATGCTCAGAGAAAAGTCAAAGTCAGCCACCATTTTATCTCAGGAAGCACTTCTTTGTACATCTGTTTTGGTCCTGTTTGCTGCATCACTACTACCTGAATGAACTACCCAGCACATTCAAAAACTACTCCTCCCCACTCATGATCATTTGTATGGACTACTCCAGTATCAGTTATTTGAGAGATAGAGCCAGTCTCATCTGACAGTGTTATTTTAACTATGTTGTTTCTGATTTTTAAGGAGGGATGACAACATTGCTGTCATGAGCATTACATAAGCATCACATGCAAACAGCCAGTGATAGCTTAACTGTGCTTTTGCAACAAATCTAGAACGAGTAGTAGCATGAAGTTATACTGATCTGTGAACAAAGACTCAAATTGTAATTTTCCAGGGATATATTTATAATGACACAAAGGTGTGAGAAAAGCATTTAAATTACATCTAAGTTAGCTAATAACAAATTCCACTGCTACAGCTACTGCTAAAAATATTGTTGGGATTTGATTTTATGCAGCACAAAACATTGCCTCTGGCTATGAACTCAGATTGTTCACCTGCGCCAAAGTCTGCTACGACATTCATAGTTCAGGCAAATATCTCCTATTAATTTGAAAGGCATTTAAACAACCAAACAATTTTTGAGGTTCTGACACATAGATAATTTTGTAGGAGATGAGGCTAGAATTAGATGTGACTGTTTCTCACATCAGGCAGCCATTTGTCTGTCAAGTAGTGAAATGGTTAATTGGTGATAAATGGGTCAGGTGTAACAAGAAAGATGCAATCAACACTTGCTAATTTTTTTAAAGGGGAAAAAAATCCTTTGGCATTAATCCCCATGATTCATAAGAAATAGAGGCAGGCTGGCAAAGTTTAAATGATTGAAAATGATGCCTGTGGCCTTCTGCAAAATCTGATTACATCTCCAATGATCAATGGGTTGCCATTAGCAGAAGGAAAAAAAAGTTCAGAAATTGAGCCAAGTAAATCAAGAAAGACCTTTCGAGTTTACAATGAACACTTCAACATGATTCAAAAAGTGTTTTAACCAAGATTTCATTTTCTGTAAATATATGTTTCCTTCAGAATATGAACTATTCATTTCCACAAGTCCCTTTTGAGCCAGGCTTTCATTTGGCATGAAAAGAGGCCCAACTTTCCCTGCCAGCTTTTCAAGGCTTCATTTGATTTACTTCAATGACATTGGGGTACTTCAGCTTCTGCATCTCAGGTCTGGCAGAAACTCTCCTCTTTTCAGCTATAGGTGGATCAGATGCATGAAACTTTGAAGCTCTCATTGTGCATTCACTGAATTATTTTTCTTTTTTTAATACCTGAAACCATTCTCTTTTTTTTAAACAGGAAACTAGTTTTAGGTACATGAAAATATGCTATGACTGGCAAACTCACTCCACTGTAAAATGTGAAGTGAAAAATAACTTAGAATCTGAAAATAAAATTGTTCCAACTTTATAAGCAGTGGAGTAACACGTGTGACTGGTTCACTGACTCAGTTGAGAGAGAAAGCTGCTTTCATGTTAGGACAATATTTAAAAATTTTTAAAAATCAGAAAATTAAAAAGTAAGTTTTTTTCTTTCATATCAAGTAAAATATTTCTTTTTGGTTTTGAGCTTTCAAGTATGCAACTTTTTTTTTTAGAATGGAACATGTCTCAAAAAAAAAAAAAGTATTTTGATTCAAAATGTACTCTNTTTTTTTTTTTTTTTTTTACAAGAAAAATACTATTTTCATTTATCAAGAGAAGAGGGACATCCTGCTGGTGACAATACCCAGGAGAGAAATGGTCTCAGGCAAAATTACAGCTTGTCTATGAATGGTGGTCCTAGCCCCTAATCAAGGCCAGAGCTGTACCATTTTGTAATTTTCCTGTAACATCAGTATTTCATGCCTTTTCTCTCAAGAGCTCTGAACTGACATCTCAGCTCTGACAGACTACCTGTGCAAACCAGGACCAGTCCTGGTCTTGTTTTTAATTCAGAAGAAATTATCTGCAATTTGCAAACAATATTTTCAGAGTTATACTGAAGGCCACTTCTTTGGAGTTCTTCACCTGAGATCAGAAAACTTTCTACAACATCTGCTTTTTGCTGATGACCAGAACTCCTCTGAGGTGTTACAGAGAAGATCAGAACAGCTATCAAGTGAATTTTTAGCATACTTGAGTCTACTGCCAAAGCCTAGACATGTTGTTGGCATTTTTACCCCAGAATATGCTGGCCATACATGAAAAATCTTGAAAGCACATGTATCACCAAGGCAGCATTTGAGAATTTTTAAAGTATGCCAAAGCATGTAAACAAAACAGAAGAGCAACAGACAACCTCTTCATTTACTAGGCCTCCTAGAGAGCTCTGTGAAATAAATGAATGAGTTATGGGTAAGTTGATTTCAGTTTGGTTTTATTCATACATTGTAATGTAGCTTTTTGTTAATTAAGAAATAGAGCATAACCTGACACTATTTGGGGAATAGGATTATAAAGATGTGATTTTATGTTAGACTGCTGTGCAAATAGACTCATTCCCAGATTGTTAGAGCAGTGAGCATTTTGATAAGATACCTGGAAAGCCTGACTATAACAACAGTATAACAACCTTCATAATTACATTAGTGTTGAAAAATGGCAACATAAATGAACACACGATAGATCAGAAGAAGTGGCAGTATACAGAAGTGCACATAAGCATAAAGGTTTAAGACTGATGCAGAAAGTAGATGAATAAAATTGAGCATTTAAGTAGTGTTCTTTGGGACTCCATATGTAAATCCTTGTGGTGTTCTTGTCCAGAAAAAGCAACATGGGTTTATGGGCAGAAAAAGAACAGCCCATTTCAGAGAGTCAAAGGGCTGTGGTGAGCTCCCTTATCTTTACATGTTCACAGCACATTGTAAATCCCTCTCTCTTTCCCAAAGTGTATTAACCCAAGCTGATGCTTTTAAATAGCTCCTCATGCTGATGAAGACCCAGACCTGAAAAGGCACAAAAACCAAATTCCATGTGTGACCCCTTCCCTCTCTTCCTCCCTGTCTGTACTTCATTGGTGGACCATCCTTTGCTGCATCTCTGGTGGGGATCCAAAGTGGTGTCTTGTAGGCTCAGAAGCAATTTGTTTCCTCATTGTTGCAGAAGGGCCTCTGGGAATGGGAACTATCCTCACCATGAGATGCAAGATGGATCCTCCCGCAAGAAAGCCACCAGAAGGAGCAATGCCTTCAGAGCTACCCTTTAAATAAACCTATTTAGGATTGCTGGAGCAGCTTGGTGTCAGCTCACTGGAAGATAAGTACTGCTTGTTGAGTGCTATTTTTAATTAAGCAAAGATAGCACTCCAGCAATCATGGGACTGATGATGCAGCAACTTGCCAGCTTCATTATAAGTGAAAACATATTCTTAGGTCTGTCCTGGATTGCTCTTCAAGCACCTGTGTAACAGCATCATTCCTCCTCATTTCCAAGGAGACTGAGATTCAGTAAGGTTTGGAACCACAGAAGCATTTAAGCAAGAAGTTGTAGCACAGTCAGGACCATTAGCTAAATGTGCAGGACTCTGAAGTTTTCTGGCTTGTCACCATAGAATTTTGTGACAATTTACAGGGCATAATAGAGTGCCCCAAAGTGACTAACTGAAGCTTGACTGTTCCTGCTATGCTGATCTAGTACAGCACACAGAGCTTGGACGTAGAAAGCTAACTAGTAGTTGCCTATGAGATTCCTTAGTCAAGATGACACCATTGCAAGGTCATTATTTCCCTGCCTCTGAAGCATTTGACTGGAAAAACCCACAGTCTTGAAATGCTGGATCAGTACAGTTCCTTTCAGGTTTATCCGCAGTGGCTCACAAGGACAGCCCCAGAAAGTCACTCTGGACCAGCCTCACAGGAAACAGTCAGCCAGCCTAAAAATCCAGCCTCCAGAGCACATGCTTAGAGCAGCAGCTGGGTCCCACATACCCAAACCCCACAAGGTGAGTTCACATCTTGGGAACTTCTCTTCACAGGGGCTATATTAGCTGGGCAGCCATGGGACTAGAGATGAGGCATGTCACCCTCATGGATGGTCTGGACATATCTTCTTCAGCACCATATATTCATTGGCTGCAATTGTCCAATTAAGTTCAGAGAAAACATCACCTCATGGCACACCTAGCCTAGTTTCTGCAGTTATAGATAACATCTGTGGGCCAACTCCATCTTTAATTTAAAGATGTGTTTTCTCCCATTATGGGATGTATACTCCGGTCCAATGTTTAGAAAAAAAATCTCTCATTATGGATAGTTTAGACTTGCTTGTTCTTGGGCCAACATCCTCTTTATAAAATGTTTCTCTTGCCTATAAAACCTACCCAATGTAGGACATCATCATCCCTTGAAGTAGCCATTTTTCTTTGATTAAAAAAAAAAATGTTCTTTTTTCAGTCTCTTAGTAAGATTGGATCAGTGTTCTTTATTGCTTACACGATTGTTTGATTTTAGCTCTTTGGACCAGGTATGGGATCCTAACTGTACTTACTGTGCAACGACACACCACCACCACCTCTCTGGCCTGTATTACTGTCACAAAGCAGAGTGTGCAAGAGGCAGTGGAGCTGGCATTTCACAGCAGTAAGAGCTGAGAACTGTTCCTGATGCTGCTACTAATCTCCAATATGAGCTTTGCAGATCCTTGCATCTCTCATTTTCTTTCAGTTAAACAGGTGTAGCAGCTACACTTGCCTCCTTCATGGACTATTTTGAAAGATGTTGAAAAAAATTGTACTACAGCCAAGTATATTTTTCCACACTATCTTTGCTTAAACTTGCCTTCTGTATACTACATGTAAGTACAACTGCAATTTGTATTTAATGCAAATATTTTCTCCTTTCCTGGCATAAGGGATTCCATCAATTGAAGAAAAATTCAGGACATTTGGGATTAGGGCTATAAAGAACCTCCACACTTCAAATAACATATTCCCCCATCTGTTTTAATTTAAAACCTGCTTAAAACCCATTTTCAAGTTTCCAGAGCAGTTATAAGGTGCTTTAACACACATGAAGCAAATGAAATTATTTTGTAATGAAAGTTTTGTCATACATCATTAGGATCTTCCTCCTACCTATAGGGCCATTTAGGAAGCTGAATAAATCTATGCAGCTTTATAGCTGTAAGAGATGGTACATTAAGTTTGCTGGTCCCAGAGTGCCTGAAGAAATCCAAACACCAGTATTCTTCAAGTCCAGCAGATTTTATTTTCTAACTTCCAGATGTTGATGGGCAGAGATCTTCACCAGCAAATCCTCAATTCACAACCATGAACAGAGGTCTACAAGCTTTAAAGAGACATATTTATCACAAAGCACACCAAAAGATACAAGCACTGAATTTATAGTGAACTCCAGTCTATCACTTCATCACATCCACATTGTCAGTCTTTCCAAGGCACAGAAGCCTGGTATTCTGGACCCTTATTTAGTCACAGTCTCCTACAATACTGGAGCTCACTATAAACTGCAGGCACCTGTAGTCAGCTCTTGGATCTCACAGCCTGGGATATTGGATCCCCCCATCACCCTGACCAACAGGGCAACTCTCCCAACATTTATTGCCCCCTCAGCTGTGAGAGCACAACTACTTCTGGGGATGCAACACCAACTGGGCCACAGAACTGCTCCGTATTAAGAAGGTGGTGATGGTATCTGTGGAAGCACATATAAAAAGAAATACTAGAGCTTTTGGGCATTTAGATTTTAAATGAAAAATCATGGAAAATAGACACATTTAATAGAAATACACATGATC
The DNA here is from genome assembly GCA_013401275.1 of Pandion haliaetus. Taxonomy (NCBI): domain Eukaryota; kingdom Metazoa; phylum Chordata; class Aves; order Accipitriformes; family Pandionidae; genus Pandion; species Pandion haliaetus. The sequence continues at coordinate 40,194 of VYZV01007288.1, read as the reverse complement.
AAAATCCCTTTTTTCTGAAGACACACTTACTGCATTTACTTTCTATCATCCCCAGTTGTACCCATCTTTGAATCAGATCTAAATTATTTTAATTCCTATTACACTAGCATAATTTTCCATTTTCCAAGTGGAAAGGATGTAATCAAACTAATACATTTATTGGGTTTGATGTTGGTTCTGTGACATTTTGCTTTTTTGCTCTGCTAGAAAACTAACAGTTGCTTGGTTTCCTTTGTGTTTCTACTGTAGCTAGTTGAAAAATATATTTTTCAAAGCCATCTGACTCCCTGTGTAAAAGGGGAAAAAAATAAGGGAGATTTCAAATGGAGTAAGTTTTGTTTCCTTTTTTTGTAGTTGGGTTGTTGCAGTTAAGCAAAAAACCCAAACAAGCGACCCACTTTTTGCAGTCAATTCAATCTGATGTGTTGCCTTCTCTGGTATGTGGGATCTGTGTGGGGGTCAAACATATAAGTTTAAAAGTCCATTGGGACACGGATGAAAGACCACCACTTTTATGGAGATCAGTAACAGAAACATTAACTATCTTTTCATTTATGACTTTCATCTAGAATTTGTTGCACCTTTTGCTCACTCATATTTAGCGTTTGCTGACCAGCATGAATGCAGGCTGAGAAAAGCATTGTGACAGAACCCAAACCATTGTATTTCCCTTCTTTCAGAAAGTCTTTGGCTTGCATCTAAGATAGGTGTTATGATTAGCTTCCTACATGGTTCCCATTTTGTTACAAACACAACTGCACTCCTAAACCAGGGTATGGGCACAGCCAGACTGTGCAGCTCACAGTCAGGGAAGGAAGACCAGAGAAACTTTTGCAGAGTTCACTCACAGGATGATTTAGGTGCACAGTTCCATATGTCTGGCTTTCCATATAGTCAGTGTGATGTTCATAGATGGGAATTCAAAAATGCCTTCTTAGCCTTCATCCATCTAGTTAAGATATCTCTTCATGTCTTAAAAGCCAAGTCTTCTGAAACTGCCTTGCATTATTCATCTTCCCCACCGCCCCCCTGGGCAAAATTAATCAGTTTCTATGTGCTGGAAGAATTACCTTAATGTTTATATGAACACTAAGATTAAATCTAGTCTAAAAAGAGGAACTGAGTGTAATGTATCCTATCAGCTGTCCATCTGCTTCCCATGCTATTAGCTCTGTCCTGCTTGAAGAACAGGCTCAAAATGTCCATACAGTGCAGTGGAAGAGCTGACTGCTGCTAAGCAGGCTGAGTTGCAGTATACTCAGCTCTCCCTGGGCTTGATGTTATCATTTTTCCAGATACTATGCCAAGATACCAAGCCTCCTCCAGATCTCACTCTCGGGGACCTCAGTCCACCTAGCACCTCCTGAGAGGCTGAAGGTATTTGGGGCTTGTATTTGACAGTAGCTGTTTGTGTCAGTGGCTGTCCTGTTACTCTACTTACACTCTCATTCTGAGAAACACTGCACTCTTTAGGCAATTTAAAAATCCTAAATCCATTTTCTCAAAAGTGTTTCTAACTAATCAGCATCTTAGGGATGAGCAAAACAAATCTTTCCTGTTTTTTGGAGGCTGGATTGTTGAAAAAGGTTATTTGATTATCTGTAGGCAGAATGGTCTTCTGCTCATTATTCTGTTTTCAGCAGAGGAAGACTTGGGCCTGTCCAATAAACATTGGAACCCCCCCCAAATAATCTCATTTCAAATGCACTGACCTGTACACAGTGGGAGTTTCAGAGACTGAGAATGCCTATTAGTTTTTTCTTTTCCAACCTAAGTAATTTTTTGGTGTCCTAAAACACTCCATACCTGGTTTTCTGTGTGTTCCATAGGGCTTACTCCAATATCTTTGTCAAGCTACTAACACCTAAAAGATATTCATTTAAATGAGGTTTTTAGCTTTCTTTTGCTCCTTACCGTTAAGGGAGATTGGAGAACCCACTCATCAGCCCCACATAGTCTGTACCACTATAGGTTAGTGCATGATAACCTTCTAATACTCTCAAGTAACCCCGTAACCACAGTAATGTCATCCCAGTGGTAACACAAGAATGCAGTACATACCTAGTTTAAAGTCTCCCTTTGCTCTCAACAGTTCCTTGTAAATTGTCTTAGACTTAATATTAAGCTCAAGTTTTAGCTGTCTTTTTACCTCCACTCTGGAGGAAAAACCAGAATCAAACACCTTTGATAAACAGCTAAAAAGATATGGTCATTAAACTCTGAGGGTCCTCTGTTCCAAAGCCTTCTTGGATGAAGGTCTGGATACTGCCACAGGAAGAGATTTCCTTTTCCAGAGTCATCCTCAGATGACAAGATGGGGAAGCTGATCAAGGAGTCTTTTGACAAAAGAGGGGGTAGAAGCTTTTTTTTTTCTCCCTTTTTTTCCAAGGGAAATATCCTTCATTTATCACTATGTCACCTCCCTTCACTGCATTTCATGTTTGTTTTCCATTAGCAAACACTATGTAAGTAAGCCTCCCCAAAGATCATGTGGTACAGAAATAATTACAGTGCTGTCACGAGAGACCAATAAAAAGCCAAATTTGCCTTTAAAAAATGGAACTACTACTATTGTCCCATCTTGCTGCCTGTTAACTGTGTATTAAATTGGCCAGCAGCTACTTCAGAAGTGGCTACTAGATATTTATTGCATGTTACACACTGTTGGTCAATTTTATGTGCTCTAGTAGGGGGGAAGCACACACTCAAACTGCACTTAATGTGCAAAGGGGGCAGAGTGGAAGCCCCAGGGCTGCAGTTATCTAATGAAGCATTGTATGTTCTGGTGGAATAGAGAAATGCAAATATTCTCTCTGACCAGCCTTGCATATTTTTCTGGACCATCCCAGCAGCTTTGACTCCTGGTTTAAAAATCTCCTTCAATTTTAAAGTATCAGATACCGACCCTGCAACAAACCTCCAGAAAACCTTACAAATTAGAGCAGCCTGTATAACTACCAAACCACATAGATGAAAATCCAGGGAAAGCATAAGTTTTGAAAGTATAGTGGAACATAAAGTACAAGCTTTTATTATTATGTCTGTCTCCTTTCTGCCCTGAATCTCTCCAACACTGCTGCTAAACAGTTTGAAAGATTCAGTGCCAACAGACAGCATCTGCCCCAAAGGCAAACCAACATAAAAAAACAAAGCAAGGAATACAGGACAAGTATTAAGAAAGATTTTATCATAATCAATACCTGAATTTTTAGAAGGCCTGAAGAAATGCTTGTTCACCCTAATGTTTGTATGTTTTTTCAAATATACCAGCTAGCCTAACAGCAGAATGCCTTCTACTGACAGACTTTGTTTGCCTATACTATCACATGATCATGGCTACAGTAACACTATTATTTAAGCTCCTAGAATATTTATATTTACTTAAATTTTATGTTAAGTTAAGCAAATCTTGAGAGAGAAAATACTCAAGAGGGAAAGACCATCTTATTACAACACAGAGTTGCTGTGCCAGGTATTAGTACAGGATTCTTACTAACTTGGAAAGCTGGTCAAAGCAAGGACAAAGAACAGGTCAAAACCCATTTAAAAATAACACTGACAATTTACATAGGTATTTCTGAGTCTTTGTATTTTAGTACTTTAGTACAAGGCATCTATCACCACCCTGCTCTCCAGAGAGGAAATGTGCTTCCCTTTGAAATCTTGTCATCTACTGTGTTAATAAAACCCCAGCATTTTAAACGTTAAACCTTAAAAGACTCTAGTTCACAGATTTGTAACAACTACACAATGCAAGAGGCTTCTTTTCAGGACAGACTTAAAGAGATAGAAGCAAGGGAAGGTGAGAACATACCTCTCTTGTCACACCCAAACTTCATGTCTGGGTAAGGCAATTGAAGCTCTCACCTGAAAAGATAACAAAGCAAAACCCAAACGTCATCTCCCAACCATCAGAATACAGCATAGCAGCCAGGAGAGGAATAAAATAGAAAGCAAAGTCTCAGTCCCATAAGGACCAGGGGTACAATAGGAACTCAATCATAGAGCATCAGAGCAAGTCAGGGAAGATAGTGCTCTTTTTCCCAGGCTTTATAAATCCCTCTTACAGCAAGTGCTTGTAGCCAAGCTAATAAAAGGAGAGAGAGGCAGAAGGAGCAGGTGGAGAGGGATAAATGTTGCTATCATTGCCCAAATGTTTTATTACAGCTCTGGCAATAAACATTAGCTGTAAATCAAGATTCACTGTGATGTACTAAAACAGGCTGCTTATGAAAATGTAGGAACTAAATCTCTTATATTTTTGTTGTCTAAAGCCCAAGAAGAAAGGATTAGGAAAGAGCCTGCGGAAGGTGAACAAGACAGTTTTGCAAATCTTTATGAGGAACTCCTCCTGAGCAAGATGAAAGGATGACTGTATTTGTTTGATTATCAAACAAATTACAGCCTCCAGCTGCAGCACATTATCCTTTTAGCCAGGCTGGTGCACAGTAATAGATGAGAAACCTTCCAAAATGAGGACTATACAATTGCTTACTTCGTGGCCTAAAATGTCCCTCTTCTCTAAAACACTGGCTCAATTTATTTTGCCTGTAAGTGTCCATCCTTACCAAGCCCCTTACTAGTGGCTGAGGCTCCCTCTTATCTATGTCTGGAATGAAAGTTCATTGCCTTAATAAAAGGTTGTTTCTCCTAAGACTTTCACTTATGATATAACACAGACCTATGGAACTGGTTAATGTACATGCAAAACAGTTGATGTCTGGTCAGTTTGTAGCCCGCTCCTTACGATGTCGTTGTATCATGGTCAGCATTCAAAGTGAAGAGTTGACGTGGCAAATTTGTGAAAACAGATCACAATTAAGGTTTATTTTCCATGGTACCAGAGAAATGACTCAGAAAAGCAGGCCACAGTGTTACGGGGAATTCCAAGCCTTAAAAAAAGACTACTGGCTAGCAGTTCTATCAGCAAAATGATGTTGGAAATTAGTCAACATTTACTCAATTCCCCCCCCACTATGTTTGAACCTAAGTGAAGCCTGCTTCCTCTGAGCTATCTAAAGGCTTCAAGATGACATGAAAAGGTTCTGTTACTGGGCAAGGCTCCCTGGGGCTGGGAGGAGGAGAGGGTATAAAGCCAAACCAGCTGGTCCATGTCTACTCTTTTAAGAAGTTAGCAATGTTACTTTATGGTATCAGTCAACTCAGAGAAGGTAAGAGTCTCAGCCTTCACCCTGATCACTGGTATCCTCTGATTGTCCTCTCTGCAGGGCTGCAGAGAATGACATGCTGCCGAAGCCCAGACATACCCTTGCCAAGTAATCACAGGAAACCTAGAGCCACTGGCAGGTGCATGAAAGGCAAATGAGCCCAATAAACTACTAAGAGAATTACTGCTAGACTCTTACGCCCAGGTCCCTGATGATATGTAGGTATTTAAAAATAGGAGGTAATTAGGAGTCTAAATGTATATGCAACTTTGGTCCTACAGATGAGATTGTTGTACTAGAAGTTTCAGAGACATCAGATGGGCTCTGGAGTCCCCTTGGAAAATCAAACGAGAGAATAAAAACTGAAACTCCTTAGAGCTTTTCTTGCTGCAGAAACCTCCCTTTGCTTTGGCAATATAGCTTTCATAACAATTGGCTTTCTTCTCTGAGATTCCAGTTATCCCATATACCCTCCACAGAAATTCCAGGCTGCATCCTTTTCTGGCAAAACTGTACCAGTTTTTCTGGCCTGATACTTTACTTCCTAGCCAGATTTTGGCTACTCAGAGGAACAGTAAGAAAAAATATTGCTATCTCATGAAGAATTTAGAATTTTGGCTATGCAAATCAACAAATGTTCCAGAAAATGCATGTGGATGTTTGTGTGAACTTACCAGAGGAATGGTTGGGGAAAAGTTTATGTAAATAACAAAAAATAATAAGCAGAAGCTAAGTTATGTGACCCAGGTCAAGCCTATTTCCTTATTTATTTCCCTGTATTATTCTAGTGTTTATTCCAGGAGAGAGAAAAATAAAGGGAGAGGGGGAGGAAAAGAATAAACAGAGGTAGTTTATAAAACGTTGTAAGAATAATGCTGTTCCCATTATCACAGAGCACATCTGTCAACTCTATCCATTTCTTGTAGATGAGGTGGAGAGACCTCTGACATTTCAAATGCATCACCCTAATCAAATCCCTATCCTCCTGAAATGCTTTCTGAGACTGCGTTATAGCTCTATAGAAAGCCATGAATGAATAATACTTTGGAGAACAGTAAGTAAAGTAGCAGGAACAGAACTGAAATAACTGGGTTCACCAGCATTAAAAAGTGAGGGAGCCATTAATCCCCCAAGATAAAGTATTTTCAGCTCTACACCACTGAGAACTGCAGGGCTGTAGGGAGAAGCTGCTCAATGTGTTCCTGCTTGCCACCACAGAGCAGTGAAATTGTCAGCACTTCTCACTCTGCTGCACTGCCTGGATGGAGAGTCAAACATCAAGTTACACGAAGGGCTGAGGGGCTTTTAAAGGCAGTTGTCAGTCTCAGTTTTTTGGCCAGAGGATTTATCTGACTTTCTTCTCTCACAGCCCTCAGTAGCCATTTTTCAACCTCTCTCTCAGTCGTAAAGTTTCCCTTGTCCTTAGAGTCAGCATTGCAGAAAAAAAAGTATTAGGCAATGTAAGTCATGGTCTAGTACCTACAACCGTTTAAGAGTTACATTTGTTGGTTCAATTACAAGCACTGTAATTGGCTTGTTGTGTGGTTTTGTATTTCTCTTCAGACACAATTCACCTCATTTGAGCTCAGCCATCACAACAGGGAGTAGCCAGTCTGAACCAGAGACCTAGGCTTCTACAATCAATGAGGAGAGGTAAGCACATGGAGAAAGCAATTATTCCTGCCTCAGGACTCACTTAAGACTAAGTCATTTGACATATATTCCCTTCCTTTTCCCCCTCCATCAGCTACAGAGAAAGTGCAGAGAATAAGTTTAGGTGAGGATTCATTTCATCTAACCATAGGTGTCTAGAAGTTAAACACCTATACTCCCTAAATAGTCAGTGAGAGTAGTAGGAGTCCCTACAGGGTAATTTGTTCCTTCTGTCTTAAACAAGGACCTTAGGGTGGAAGTCCTTGTTTCTGTCTGTTGACTGTTGAGGAAATCTGAGGATGGGTTTCATAACACTTCTTTTTTGGCTGTTTACCACACAGGAACAGCTCAAAAATATTTAAATTTCTGTTATAGATAATATCATTTATATAGAATAGTGTCAAGTAATGAAAGAAAAATATGGTAGCAAGGGAGAGAAAAGGAGGAATATAAAGTCAAAAGGAAGCAGAAAGTAGTCTAGATCACAAAAACCCACTAACAAACAGGACTCTGAGAGGTCATTTAGTCCATCACTATGCTCAAGTCTTGATCAACACGGAGCAGTCTTATAGCAAAGAGGAATTTGCTTCTACTGGATACAAACATTGCAATGCTCTTATCCCAGCTGCTTAGATTCTCAGCACAAGTTTTACTTCTGCATCTGGGAACAGAATACTCCAGATTTCAAATACAAGCAAAAGGGATAAGAGGGAGGATCCCAGCAAATGACTTCATGCTCTGTGGACACATTGCTTACATCTGTAGTACTATCAGGAGACTAAGGATTTAGGATAAATGCACTGAAATGCTCTGGTCAAGGTACTTAGTTGATGCTATTGTTTCTGCAAAAGAGAAACAAGTGAAAACAGCTTTCTGTGAAGAACTTAAAGCAAGAAGCGTAGTGTATGACAGCAAGACCAAGTTCACGTCATTAGTAGGATCCCAACTGGAGTGACACTGATTCTGGTTCAAAATACCTTCCTAACAAAGTAGTGTCAGAGTAAAACTAGTGACAGGACCTTCTCCAAGAGGAACTCACAGTTAATTTACAACCTTACAACTGCTGAGAAAGGCTTAGGTAAAAGTCTAAATCATGATCTTGAGCAATAGAACTTGCTGTAAAATTTGAGACAAAATAAATTTTGATGGAAAAGGTTCTATAAGTCAGTATTTCCCTACAGAAAAGNCAACTTCTCCTCTGACAGTGTTGCAGTATGGGAGTCACATGATTACAACTCCATGTTAAGAGCAGTTTAAATTGCTTGATATACCACTGCAGTTATTGCTCTTTTCAAGACAAATTTCATGACAGCAGGTGGAGATGCACACAATCTCAATATCAGAGCCACT
>VYZV01007288.1:2175-23722 GCA_013401275.1 Pandion haliaetus | reverse complement strand
CCTATTAAAAAAAAAAAAAAAAAAAAAAAAAAAAGCAATAAGATAAGGAACAACAGTTATTGGAACAGAACAGTTCAAACCTAGCAAGGAAAATCAACCAGTTTGCAAGGCTGGCAGCTACTCAGCCAATGAATGGGCTCTCATGGCAATGAATCCCAAGCAGTGACTGAATTCAGCACAGGATTTCTTTCTTACTTTTGAATCCTAGTTTATAGACCTCAGGACAAGGTTTTTTAAATTAGGCTGTAATTCCTCCATTATAAAATGACATCTTAATGGTTCTGATCTTTTGGAAGACTTTTAGCAGATTAAGAGGTGATGGGATAGGCGAAAAGATTTATTGCATGCTCAAAGCCATGTGGTAATCCAAAGGGATTTATAGACAGTACTCTTCACTACTTGTGCTGAACAAGGATGTGAATTATTTGATTCTGATAACATGAGAATCCTCTTACAATATAGCATGAGCTTGACAAAATGTGAATATTTCTAAAAAACCCATTCAGAACTAGATTTTTCTCCTTTTCCCATTAGTTACCTTTAAAGGAGTAGCAACTTGGTTTTGTGTAATTTTTAAGCCTCTTTAGGTCGTTTTTGTTCAGACCTTCCCTCTGAGTTGTATGTCTATGGATACAGCTAGTTGGGAATTTCCATTAGGAACATTTTTCTAGCTGTTGGAATGTGCAAAGCCACTGAAGTTAAAACTTTGTGCAAGGATATTCATTTCGGTTTGGTTAGGAAGGTTTCTAGGATTTGGGAGAGAATTTCAGGTCAGGATAGGGGCAACCCAAATTCATGGTCTTGTTCAGCCTAGTTCAGACAAGACAGTGGGCTTAAGGGTGTCCTTAGACATGCTGTTCTGCTGCTTCTGAGCTACATTAATTTATAGTTCTCCAGTTGCTTTCCACTGCTAATCCATTGCAAGAAGAAAAAACCCTCTGCAAGACTTGCCAGTGAACTGAATGTGTAGCCAATAGTTACTCCATTGTCATCAGAATTACCTAGGCTATGAACAAACTACAGTTTAAAGAGTTTGTACATAATACAGTGTATACAATAATAACTACTTATTTGTTTGAATCTGAAATATTCCTTAATGCATCTCTGATTAGATTCCCTTATGAGCCTCATTAATATATAGCTCTGGATTAATTATAGAAATGTTTTCATAACAACTTTAGGAGGTAGTGAAAAATTATTATCTTCATACACCAGAGGAGACCAAGGAATTATATGATCAATCCAAGGTTATAGATGATATATGTGGGAGATCCAGTAACAGAGGAGACAAACCCTGATGCTTCATCCTTGCTTCACTCTCCAGACTTTGGAGATTTGTTTTCAAGAGTTTTAAAAGAATGGACAGAAGAATTTATATTCTTAGCTGGAACAATTGATATTCTTAGCTGGAACAGTAGGGAAATCCTAAAGCAGAAATACGAGCATGATGGGAAGTTCAGTTGGGAAAGAAACAGTTGTTAGTTCAATAATGATTTCATAGGAGGAAAACAAAACCCAGTTAAATAAGATTGATATACTTTTTTTTTTCTTTTTATTAAATAAAATCACATTTAGTTCCAAAGGGGTCTGCTCTTTAGACTGATCTGAACTGCAAGACAAGTTAGACTCCTTTAAAAGTTTGTGTGGTTTTGGTATATCTGAGTGCTAGGTCACATAGTAAGTACCCAAGAATTTGGGCCACATACAGAGATGATGTTTCTCATACCTGAGAGAGTTCTAAGATATCCTGGAAGAGGCAGAGCAAAAGCTGGAGGTTGGCAGTGGAAGCCAGACAAATTTGCTCTCATAACAGGCCTTGATTTTTTTGTTAACAGTCATGATAACTAATCATTTGCACAATTTACCATGGAACAAAGCAGATACTCCATCACTCAAAAATTTTAAATCAAGTCTGACTGTTTTTTCAATGACATGTATTTACTAAGCTGACAGCACCATGCTTCAGCAGAGTAGGAGCGGGGAGAAATTACCTGATGAAATTTGTTACTCTGCATCATGAAGGAAAATCACAGAGGAGATTCCTTCTGCCTATCAGACCCAACTTCTTTCTTTAATGGTAGGCAGTGACAGGATTTCACTCTTATTAAAATCTTCTTTAACCCATTATGTGTTTCTTCAGAGGCAGGAAAGGACCCCAAAGACCTAAATATGGAAAGTCTGATATAATCACTCAGGTTAATGGTTTGCTACCCATAGACAGAAGAGTGCTTATGCATGCTTCTTTCTGCTTTTGCTCAGAGCTAAATCTTTGCAAATATTTATGTCTCCATCACAGCAGCTGCTGCAGCTTTTGTGATTTTACACACTTCTATACCAAAGGACTCCATTTGATTTCTGTATTTTATTTTATTTTGCCCCTCTGTGTTCTTCCTATTGGAATCCAATTTGTAATGCTACTTAAAAACTAGTGCCATTTCAACTGGGGAAGATTCCTGCCCTTCTAAAATACATGTATTTATTTCCTTTAGATGTGGAATTATTGTTCTCACACTATAGTTGCCACAGAGCATAAAATTACTTCAATGCTAAGTTAGCAATTGGAATTACACCCTTGTCGTAATGCTTTTAATTAGTCATTACTCATTGGAATGGGACCATTTTTAATAGTTCTTTCACTTGATGAGACTGACTTTCATTGGAAGAAAAAACAGCTGTCCCCAGCCATGCTAGATTTGAGATTATGACAAGCCATAGGGTTGTATCCAGGATATGCAGTATGCTTTATCTCACTCTGCTTGGCAATAGCTCAGTACTACACTCAGCACTGTATGGATTGCCCTGTAATATGTCTACAGAGTACCTAATAATCTTCAGTGAGTCATAACAAGAGGCTCCTTATCATGCTAGTTTTAAGATCAAATTTAGGAAATTCAATAGGGTTAATAAATAAGAGGGAGACATTCTCCTCCATGTAATAATAGTGTCAAGTCTATTTAGAGCTCCATCTTATGGGCTGAATTGAATTGCTATGAAAGGGTGAAGTGTAACACATTGTCACTCTTGAGTGAGGAACTGAGCTCTGCATAGCAATTGAGCAAGCTGCTAGTTGTTACTTGACAGACCCCAAGCGGGAGTGATGGCAGCGGGGCAATTACATCAGTCTCTGGACTCGCTGTGTTGCAGTTGCCATACTAAACAATCCTTCCCCGTCACAGCTGTGTCTAGCCTCTCTCCCGCCTTGCAAGAGACATTGCAATGTCCACAGTTTCCCTGTTTAGTGTCAGACATCATGTTTGGCTATTTGTTCCAGGCTTTGTTTCTACTCCCAGCTTCCCTTGCTCCCAGATCCCCTTTCCTGCTGCGGCAAACCCGCCTCACTGACTACTCCACTACCTTGGGCATTTTCCCAATCTGGGCCAGCCCAGGATGTTTAGGTAGACATGTTGGGGTTGTTGGCATTAAGCCACCACCAGCTATGTTCCCTCTCATCCAAAGACATAACAGTAGCCCCTGGCACCACGTCACCACTGTGAGAGGAATTTACTGATTTTTCTCGTTTTCTGCTTCTTCAGACATGCAGAAGTAGCCTCCTTAGGCTGATTCAAGTCCAACCCCACTTTATAAAGGGGAATAATACACTGGAAGTGGAAGTAAATTTGAAGAGTTTGTTTGTGTCACATTGACTGTCCACAGTCAAATATACAAGACTGGACTGTAAACGCAAAATGTGCTTCCATCACTTTATTTCTTCTCTCACATGTGTTCACGCAACACTGGGATACTTGTTGGCTTCCTGAAATACAATGTTTGTACCTGGTGGTGGGTAATAAACATCCCCAACCCTATAAAATAAGAGTGGTCCTTGTCTCACTCCTACTCCAAGCACTTTACAAAAGTAATGCATTAGGCAATGGTAGTTCAACAACTGTCTAGTTAAACAAAATGACCATCAGTCTCCCTGCAATTTGAGCTCATGCAGTTTCCAGCCCATTCTGCTGAGGAAGGAATCCTAAGACAATGATATTTGTTTCAGCATTATTTTGAGTTATAGTACTGCTCTTCACTTTAGTATTTCCTGAAGAGTAATGTGTACATTCTGCAAGCCAGTGGATGACAGTTGATAATACTGTCTTGTTGGATTAGGAATTTTTCACCAAAATCTGTTTTTTACTTCAGTTCCCCAAACCACATAAGGGTTAAGGGATTAGGAAGACTATATGACAGAGGGTCTGCTTCTGCTGTTTCTACCTAAGTTTTGATTAGCTGGCCAACTTTAACTTTGATGAGACATAGGACTCTTACACTCAGCACTCCTACAGGGTGCGGGTCAAGAATACTCTCAAGGAACAATTATGTGGGCCCTGAACATCCATACAAATCTGTTTAGTACAGGTAGTTTTTTGATATCAAGTAGGGAAACCAAGGGCATTCAAATAGCCTAAATGGAGATAAAGCTATTGGCTTAGGGAGGATGTGGGGTTGTAGAAGATGTAGGAGGAAATCCAATGTAATACAATCAAATACAAAGCTCAGAAAAACAGACCTTGTTAAGTCTATTGCTTATAGGAACAACTAGTTCATTACAAATGGTGGCTTCTGCAAAATTGCTGTTTCTTTTTGGACAACACTATTAGTTACGACTATTCTCAATTTTCCCCTTGGGCAGGAAAGCCAAATGGAAACAAACATTTTTTAATTTGGGTTAAATTTGCCTAAGCTAATGGAAAGTGTATTTCACATAAATGCTCCTCACATTCTCTTCCATGGAGCTGATTTTATGGTCATGCTACCTGTCTCATGAATAGTCACTGCTGCTGAGATGTCCCCACATATTGCACAGTTATAGCTAAGACAATTTAATTTTGGACCTACTCCAAAAAAAAATTAAACATTTCTAAATGGAATTATGTTAAAAAAAATTTGTTCCAGGAAAGAGTTTCCGTGCTTTGTCATTTCTTCCCAATTAGGATAAAAACCAGAATAAAGATATTAGAATTTTGTATGGGAGGAGATATCCAATTTCTGAATTAGTCTAGCTGTGATTATGTAGTTACTTAAAAATCACATCTTTGTATCTGCCTATTTATAATTTCATAACCTACATCATCCTCTTCAAATAAATCTCTTTATAACAATTAATGAATGATGCCATCTTACAAGTGAGGAAATATCATGAAATGTGTTTCTGATGCAAACCCATTGAAATCTTTGGAAATTCTCTTTGACATCAGTGGCCTTTGGATGGGGTCCCTGGTGTGTTTATGTAGCTTGAAAATGTTCCCAAGGTTGTGCTGCCCTGAATGAGAAATAAAGTAATTCAATTCCAGATATTATGTAGCTTAGCAGAAGGGGGAAAAAAATGAGGTCATGGTGTGGTTATGAATTTTTTGTTCTTTTTTTCTGCTTTTTCTCAGTGTGGAAGCAGGTAAAGCTTTCATCTCTTCTGGGCTAGCAGTTATGTGGATTAGATAATAGGAAGAATTTCATTTAATAAGCTCAATGAATTTTGCCTCATTAGAAATTCATGCAAATTGTCAAGTTCTAAATCCTCCCAAGATTGCCCTGTTTTTTTGAGAAGTGCATAGAGAGGTTTTATGCATAGACTGTTGGGTTCAGCTAATTACATTAAGAGCTAATACGATTTCCTTGTTTATGCTGTTTGTACAGGAAGATGATTGTCTAATCCTTTAAGCAGTACATTTAATTTTGGTTTCTATTTCAAGTCTTTAAATTGTGTTAACTACTTCTAATTCTCAAGGTAAATGTAGTTTAAATCTTAAATGTTTACTTCTGAGTAGCTTCCAGGATGAAGCTGCTCTGGTTTCATTTCAGACAAGGAACATAATTTCATGCCCATTGGTTCTAAACTGGAGGGCAATGGTGGAAGCAGAGGAGAGAACAAGAACACTACTTTTCTAAAGCAAGTTTAGGACTTCATTTGCAAAATTGCCACACAGTGACTGGCTAAATTGTTCATTGTTACACTGCAGTCATTATCAGTAATTATCTGTCTGTCTGTCACATATATCTAATCTGGCCATCCATCTCTATCTAAGTATTTTAAATTTGCATTTGGAAGTACATAATGAAATTATACTTGGCCTAGCAAACCTGTGTACATTAATTAAATTTCCCCTCTTTGGAAGTTATGTTTCTGTTGTACCTTTGAAATAATATTGGAGGGAAAAAAGAGACCAAAAAGTCTTGAGAGGCAGATAAACAAATGTCACTGCCTAAAATTGCGTGCAGATAGCACTGTCAGGCTAGACTTCCTTCTGTTTTTCTAGTTGTCATTAAACAATAAAAATGACATAAAATTAAGGATGCTGACAATTGTTAGTATTGAAGCCCTGGAGCCTTGGTGGGAGTTAAACACCCCTTTTTGTTCTCAACCTCTTGTAGTTCACCATTGACCCTTATTCAGATTCCATGCATCTATTATAAAGATTTGTGCTGCAATACAGTAAACATGGTGTCTCAAAGTATCATGACCCAAGAGGCAGTAATACTTCATTCTCTATGACATTTCTCATAGGTCTTCTCTAGAAGAACTTTCAGCCCATGATCCATTATTTCTAGGCAATTCATGAAAGGTGACATTAAAAACAAGTTGTTGTAATTTCTCCAGAAATCTACCTAATCCAGAAATCCGAATCTGCCCCGGAAAATTTGTAAGAAGAGTCTAAAAAAAAACCATTGTGAAATCCATTAGTTTCTGCTATTGACTAATATATAGCATAAGCCTCAAGTGCAGACATATCTACCAGCAATAGATAACATACTATCTCCAGATATTGATAATGGAGACATCTATACCTGAACTAGCTGAGGATGTACTTTTAGGACATGCTGTAAGGAGAGAGACATGTAAACAGAGAGATTAGACTTCAGGTATTGATTGTGTCTTAGATGATGTCCTGGTTTCAGCTGGGATAGAGTTAATTGTCTTCTTAGTAGCTGGTATAGTGCTGCTATGTTTTGGGTTCAGTATGAGAAGAATGTTGGTAACACACTGATGTTTCAGTTGTTTCTAAGTAATGTTTAGACTAAGTCAAGGATTTTTCAGCTTCTCTTGCCCAGCCAGCAAGAATGCTGGAGGGGCACAAGAAGTTGGGAGGGGACACAGCCAGGACAGCTGACCCAAACTGTCCAAAGGGATATTCCATACCATATGACGTCATGTCTCGTATATAAACTGGGGGGGAGTTGCTGCTTGGGAACTAACTAACTGGGTGTCGGTCAGCAGGTGGTGAGCAATTGCATTGTGCATCACTTGTATATTCCAATCCTTTCATTATTACTATTGTTATTTTATTAGTGTTATCATTATCATTATTATTATTTTACTTTCTGTCCTATTAAACTGTTCTTATCCCAACCTATGAGTTTTATTTTTTTTTGCCGATTGTCTCCCCCATCCCCCTGGGTGGGGGGGAAATGAGTGAGTGGCTGCGTGGTGCTTAGTTGCTGGCTGGGGTCAAACCATGACAAATTAGTTTGGTTAAATCACTTCCTTTATTTCCATTTCTGCAGAAGAGAACTGGTGATTACTCTTCTCTTTCCTTTTTCTTGCATGTCTATTTAGGTGATAGACTCTTCATATCAGAGACATATTCTAGGTTGGACATCAATCCTTTAACTTAGTTAAACCGAGAATAATAACATATCTCAAGTTAGAAGGGACCCATAAGGATCATTGCATCCATGATCCATCGAGTCTACCTATATACTCTTTCTTCATTATGGCTACAGGAAGCACCTTGAAGGTCATATCCTTAGTGGCTTAAATCAAGCTTTTCTGTCCTCTACAAATTATAGAATTCTCATGGGATAAGAAAGGGAATTCTCCTGTATTAATCAAGAGAAGATTCAAGTGAATAAATATGATGCTAATTTTTGAAGGAGAGTGCAGAAGTTACCTTGGGATTCCCATCAGAATCTGTGCTGGGACTTCCACTATTTAACAATTTCATAAGCGATGTGGAAAAGTGAGTGAATAATGTTGGGGTAAAGTTTGCTGACAATGAAAAATTTGGACAGACAAAACTAAGGTAGCTAAAAATGGAGCAGAACAGGAGGAACTATAGAGTATATCATGATACTGAGTGAGACGATAAAATAGACAGCAAAAATAATGTACCTGGGAAAACTAATTCTAGCTGTATATATTTAGTGATGGGCTCAGCAGGAAGCTTCTGACAAATTTTCTTGGCTGTGGCAAATCTGAGTGCCTTAAGCCTGCCCCAGCTAATCATATCCACCCCCTCATTTCTGTCAGTCTAAAAACCTGTGTTTTCTTGTTTAATGGTAGAGTTTTTGTGACTTTTTTTAACTTGAAAATATTTCATAGACCTGGGTCAGAGCACAGAAAGAATAATTAAGGCAGGAAAACCAACAAGAGGTAACTTCTAGTATGGGTGAATCAAAATGCATGGAAAGGGGTCATAAAGGGTAACAAAATAGAGCTGCTGAAATAACTAATAAAAAAAATTATGGAGTACATGTAAACATACATTGAGGTTGTAGTGAGGTGGGTGTCGGTCTCTTCTGTCAGGTGGCTGGTGATAGGACGAGAGGAAATGGACTCAAGTTGCGGCAAGGGAGGTTTAGATTGGATATTAGGAAAAAATTCTTTACTGAAAGGGTTGTTAGGCATTGGAACAGGCTGCCTAGGGAAGTGGTGGAGTCACCATCCCTGGAGGTATTCAAAAAGTAGGTAGACAAGGCACTTCAGGACATGGTTTAGTGGGCATTGTTCATGGTTGGACTCGGTGATCTTAAAGGTCTTTTCCAACCTAAATGATTCTATGATTACATTCTATGATTTCCCTGAAAACATCAGATTGGTGATGAACACAATGGAGTAATTATTAAGAAAGCCATGGAGAACTAAACAGAAAATCCTATTAAGTGACTTTATACATCTATGGTGCACCATCATCCTGACTCGTGAGAGGAGCTCTTCTCATTCTGTGCCAAAAAAGGGGCACACTCAAAAGGGCACAAAACAGAATGACAACTTGATCAGGAAAGTTAGAATGACAACCATGCAAAGAGACAGCAAAGAGCATGGAAATTTTCAGCTTCTGAGACAGATAACAGGGTCCATGCGTATACAGTCAATTCTCAAAAATCACATATTATGTAAAGACAGTGAAAAAGAGATGATGAGTTGCTGTTTTCCACAGTCTAAGAGCAGAGGACACACAGTATTATTATTAGGTGTCAGAGCATATAAAACTCTTAACAGAAGAACATTTCCCAGCAGCACACAACTAAATCACAGACATTGTTGACACAGTATTTTGTAGATGGTCAAAGTATTGATGGGTTAAAGTAGAAGTTAAATAAAATATAGTCTCACTGGTACCTGTTAAATTCTTTAACTGGGATATAACCTCTTGTTGAGTGGTTGAGTGTTGTCAGAAACTAGAGGGGTATATCGCAAATATTTTCAAAAGCATCCAGCATCATCTGCTGTTAGTAACCAAGAAAGAGACAGGCTGGAAGTTTGCCTGACATAATGCAGCTATTCTTATGTTCTGTTCTTTTTGTTACACCAGTACTGGAATTATCTTAGTCCTTACTGCACTATATTCACAGAAAGTTGAGCCCTATGTCAGGGTCACAGTCGTAAGATGGGTCATTACTTATCCATATCATGTCATGTAAACAAAACACACTGTATTATAATTATTGACGTGTTTTATAGAACTGTGACTGTCACCATCATCAGAACATGCTACAGATGTTTTTTGTCTGTTGAAAGAAAGAATGAGATCTATATTTTATGTTTTAGCCAGTGAGGAGTTTTCATATTATCACTTTTTCAGAGGGGGAAACAGATACAGGAAAACAAAAATTTCTCATTAACTTGATTTCCCATCAGTAAAAACAGATGAAACATTTGTGAGCTAGTATTAAGAAATGCTATTCAGAGCTAGTTTAGATTGCTGCACCTTAGCTAATGATTTCCTGGCTGAGATAATGAATCACACCTTGATATTCTTACATCTTTTTCTTACACAAACACAAAGCTGCAAGAAACTGGGATGATGCCAACCCACTCATCTCACTTGTAAGTCATTTTTCACCTGCCATTGAAAAAAAGTAGCTATAGCAGGCTTTTTTCTCTGCCAGCCCTCTGAGGGAACTCGGCCTTACAGGTGCAAAAAACTACTGGATGTGATCCTCTTCTCCACCCAGTCCAAGAATGAATGAAAACCATATTAGTTTGATCTTTTTTAACGTGATCATTTCCATTACAGTGATGGACAGCAGAAAATAGAGTAAACAGAAATGTGCTCATCTTCACACAGGATCAGGCTGCCAGAGCTCAGGCCCTGAGTTGTCCTGCTAGACTACGGAGGACACAAAGGAGGCCTTTGGCTCATTCTTGCTAGTGATAGCCCACTAGCAAGGGAGAGCTGACTTTCAAGCTCCTGCCTCTGCCTCTGATAATCATATTATAAAATCAGCATTTTGATGAGCCACAGTTTGCTGAAAAAGATAACATAGACAACTCACATCTTTGTAATCTCTTCAGGACACAGCATAACATAGCCGAAATGCACTAGCCAATATTGAAAAGGCAGAATAACTGATGCAGTAATTCAAGAGGTTACCTGGGTGTATTACAGGCATAATGTGTCTTGTCAAGGACACTGCACGTTTACCTTTATTTCCAAACTCGTTTGGACATGTGGTTAAAAAATATCTTGCACTGGTCTTGAAACTCAGACTAAACAGTTCAGCTGGACTTTATCAACACTCTTTTTTCGCACTCTTTTTAAATAGGCAAAAAAATTTCCCTAATTTATACTCAAGTATTGTCTATAATGTCTAGATACAGAATTTTCACTTTGGTATTTAAATTACAAAAAATTGCATTGCATTTGTAAGTAAATCATAATTTTGTAGCTAAAAAATATGGTGCCTAGTTTGCAAATTCAGCTCAGTAACTGTTTAAATTCAGGTTGTACTTTAAGTTGACTGCTTTCTCCTTACTACCTACATCACTAGTACGAATATTGATGCAGAAAGGGAATTCCTTAGAAGTACCTGAGCATTTTTCATCATTAAAATTATATCCAAAGATAGTTTCATTGTCGACTATTTCAGAAGACATTTTCTTTCACATAAAGATTGGTTTTGGAATGAAGGGAAGAAGAGGAATTGTTGTGAGGGTTTTGATTGAAACTAGAAAATTCCTAGCTAAAAAGTTGATTTACTGGAAAAGCAATAATCTGTTTTGTTAAAAAGGCATTTTTCTTCAAAATCACTATGTTTTTATTGATCTGCTTCAGTGGTTATATACCTTATTTCAATCCAGGGAAGTGGACGCTATAACACAACGTTACTTCAGGTGTATGATATCTCTTCTGAACACAAGAAACAGACTGATAAGGTTAGCTCCTCACATTCCAATGATTAACAAAGTTTTTGGCAACCCTTCCTCAATATGTGAAGAGCAAAATAAATAATAAAAGGAAAATTAAGAGGCAGGCAGAAATTATGTCTAGATTGAAGATTGCTGATGAAAAAAGACTTGTGCTTCATTTGAACACATTTTCCTTGCAGACTTGTCCCTCAGTGACAGTCCTGTCTTAGTGTAAAGATAGCAGGTTATAATTTTCAAGTGAAATTAGACTGGATATGTACTCCAAATTTTAGTATTTTGCACATGTGCCTAGATAAAATATATTTTATGTGTCATCTTGAAAAAGCTGTAGAACTGTAATAGTCAAGAAGCTATCTATCCATCTGAATTGCTAATAAAAATTAAAATTCATCTGGTCATAGAAAATCATTGGTATCTCAACAGGTTGCACCAAAAAATGTAAGCCATTTTACCTTTATTTGCAGGAACATTCCTGTGATTTCAGAAGGACTCATTGCCACAGCTAGTAAGTACTACTACACACATGTTCTGATCATGACCTCATGCTCAGGATAAAATGTTGCCCAGAACCAGATACACCAATGCTCTTAAGGCTAAAGGGAGTTCTCTAATCTGTGCAATAACAGCCCCCATGTTGGAATCAAGTCCGAGGGACTGACTGTGATTTAGCTGCCCACAGACAGCAGCTTTTTTGCAACACCAGGAGGAATTTCTCTGCCAGGAAGAATTTCTCTTCTGCAAAAGTCAGCTGAAAAGGGTAAATTTATCCTTATCAGACTTGATACCTATCTGAAAGCCCAATTATTTGCAAATGTCTGTATTTGCTGGTGGATAATGCACAGGCAGAGAGGGCTGTCGGGATGAACACTCCACAGCTGTAGCAAGCATCTCATCTCTGGCCTTGATCCTCAGGAGCCAGAAAACCTGCATGGTCCCTTCCACTAAGGACACAGGAATGCACTTTTATTCTGGGAAGTGGAAAAGTCTGAAGTTTTCTGTCAAAGAAGTGAATGACCTGCTAAAAGCAACATTAACCTTAAAAGAAATTTTACTTGCCCTGTCAGGGCTCTGGTCTCCGTAACCTGTTCACTCCCAGGAAGACCTATAAGTGAACTCAGCAGATTAGTGCTTCTCTGACTACAGAGATCATGACAGTGCCACGACCCTACTTAAGGGAAGAGCAACTGTATAAAAGGAGGATCAGTCACCACAAATTTTGGCTCAGACCTGGGCTGGGCATGCAGGATAGATGTACCTTTTCCATAAAACTGTTCAGGCAGCCTCTGGCCTCAAACCCAGGGCTGAGTAACAGCCTTGTTAATCCTCATAAAACTGTGGATGAACACAGTCCCAGACAAAGCTAAGATTCAGGTAATCAGGAGATCCAAATTCTCCAAATGCTTCACAATTGCAATCAAAGTAACCTATTGAACAGTGCTGGAGACTCAAGTCCTCTTTCTACCCACTGAGCATACAATGTGCAGACACCATTGCTACTAGCCTCTCTTTGACACAGCATATTCAAGAACCAATTTTTACTGAAACCATGTCAAAACAGTCATTTGCATTTCAGAAGAGGGTTTAAAGCTGCACAGGCTTTCAAAGGACCTTGTAGAAAACACTGTATTAAAGATACTGTTGGTTTATTCATAGTAGGCAACAGTCTCTGTCCCAGAAGTCTAAATAAAGATGGCAATACACGCATTCATATACACGCACATATATATGGATATATATACATACACATAAATGTATACATAGGTGCATGCACAGATGTACACACATTACTTCTGCTTGATACTACAGAAACCAGCGAGCTGAGGGACCATACAGTTTAACCTAATCCAAATCAGCAGAGACAGGTAAGGAACCATACTTGATTCAGAGAGGTCGCTCCCCCAGGTATGTTTTGTCCCCAGGGAGCTGATGCTAGCTGGGCTGCAATTCCAAGCGAGGTCTCGCCATACACTTATCCAGCCTTCCCCCTACCCCTTCAGGGATCACCATCCCACGGAGTAGCTGAACAGCCTTCCCCGACTGCCAGTTTTGTGCCCTGGACCACAGAGATCCAGGCATTTCTTTTATTTTTCTAGTCACCACAGCAGATATTACATTAAATCAGCATCAGCTATAGAGTTTCCTATTCTGGCATATCCTGGTGTGCCAATAGTTACAATCTGGGACCACCGCCTCAGCATGTCTTTCAGTAAGACTAAATCATTCCTGACAAATAGAAGCCTGAAGTAGCTGATGAGAAATGGATGGGCTTGCCTGACATAAACAGGCTTTCAGAGAAGAACTTATTGACTGGCTTGCAGAATTTCTCCCTTGGTTGACGATTCTGGCGTTCAGTGCATTACTGCTGAGTGCTTCACTCATCACCTTACTAGTTTTCTTATTCAACTTTATTCATTTTCCCCTACCTCTCCTTCTTTCTCTTTCCTCCTACCCCCAACTTCTGGTATCAGAATGTCTGAGAGTCAAAATTAAAGTTTTTCTTCAATCTCTCAAGTCTTCAGGAGGCTGAGACCTGCTCAGCCAGAATATTTTCAAAATACACTGGTGCCAACAAGTCTCAACTAAATGTATTCCTCCCTGGCTGTGCTGGAAGTAACTTCCTCTCTCCCCCCATTTTGTGTGATTTTCATGAAAATCATCAACAGGAGCTATTTGTGAAGGTCATTTTCCACACAGAGTGAGGAAAATATTACGTGACAGGATAGAAACAATGTTATGTTTCATGAATGCAAACTTCGCCTTCTGTCTGAAAACAACCCCCATAAAATAGACATACTAGAATCTCCACCATTTCCCTCCCCTTATAAAGGCATCATGATGCTTGTTGATTTGCTCTGAATGCCAGTCAAATAAAACACCATGTATTCTGCACAGCTAAAATGAAAAAAAACCCCCATCCTCCCCTAAAAAAAAACAACAGCAAAGCCTGACATGAAGTGAGCGTACAATTTAGATGCAAAAAGAACAATTCTTTGTTCTGTAATTGCTCTGACTTTATAGTTTCCACAGGATATGTCATTATCACATACTTCCCATTGACAAACATGGTGGGAGCTTAATCGATGGGGAAAATGTCCCTTTTAGGAAGGGTAGTGCCCAGTTTCGTTATTTCCACACCTGCAGACAACAGTTACAATTCTCTCTGTAGTGCCTTTTTTATGATATAGATGACAAGAAAGAACACTGATTTTGAGTAGTGCTTGCAGGCAGTCAATACTGGTGATGAAGCCTTTGAAAATCAGGTTCACTGCTTGTGCCACTGAGCTACAGTCCATGGGGAAATTAAAGGCCTTTCTACACTCTTAAATCTGAGTAAAACAGGGGTACATTTCTGCTCACTGCAAATGAAAAAAAGAGAAAAATAAAACCCAGTCCACCAAAACATGATTTCTGTAGAAAAGTAGACTCATAAGAGGAAGAATAGTCTTGTGGTTTGAGCAGTAGCCTGGGTTTGTAAGACAAGCACAAGCTTTCCAAACTGATCCTATGACTGGGACTGTCAGATGTATTTAGATACTTTATACAACTGTTTTAAGGACACCAAAGTATGTAGTGCCTCTGGACATGATTCTTCAGCTACGTTTATGTTGTCAAATTAAAGTACTTTTGATTTAGTCCCAAGTCCTCTTCCCTTAAATGCTCACCATGCACAGGGGTTGGATCATCTCTTTCAAAGACAGTACCCGAAGCACCATGTGGTTCTTGGTCTACTTGCTGCTCAGAAGAATTACAGCAGGGAGGCAGTAACACCAAAAAGATTCTCCTACAGCAGATGCATGTTGAAACCTCCTCAAGGCTTGCAGACATGCTTTGTCCTGACCAGCTTCCTACCAAATATACTTTAAATCCATGTCTTGGAAGATTATGTTCCCCAGCCTGCAGTATTTTACAGGCACTATGGGCTGAAAAAGGAAAGGCAGCAGATGTGTTTTGGTCAGGCATGAAAAATTAAATGCTTTAAGGTTGTAAAAGAAGGAAGAGCTGCTGGTGTTGATGGGAAGGGTATGGTGGTCTTGATTCCACTGAGGCAGGTTGTGGCAGGAAATACCAGCATTGCTGTGCAGAGTGGCAAAGAAAGGCAGAAAGATGCCATAGACTGCCAAAATGGGACAGGTCTTACACCACAGTAACCCTCTGATTTTGCAAGCACACAACCCGGGCCTCATAAACAATGCCTTGGATGTGTTCCTTCCATCTGTGTCAAAGCAGTCATGTGAAAATGTACACATTTTCAGGGCACCAAGATACACTCACAGTTACACAAGTTGTTTCCTTATTTGAAAGGAGTGTGTAATTCTCAAGAGGGGTGCATTTTTTCAAGAGCTCTAAGTGGTAAGGGACAAGAGGCTGTTATTACATGATAAGGAAGTTTCTGAATGATAATTTAAAGATAATCTTTTAAGATTTGGAACAACCTCATTACGCACACTTCTAAGTGACTCAACTACAAGTTTTAATTATTCCTATCTCTATCTTGCAGTTTCCTCAAGAAGCCTTTCAAAAAAACCCATACAGCTCATAGCTGAACTGGGGCCTTGCAACTCGTAAACTGTACTTCAACTTCGGTTGACCGGAAATAAGTCTAATCCAATTGATTGCCAACTTTCACTGGAATAATAATACTGAACAAATAACCCCACAGGCAGTATCACATTGCTTTTCCTGCCAATCTCAATTTTAACTTGATTGTTTTTTAATGCTATAGACAATGTCAGAAGACTTGGGACAGTATGTTGCCAAGAGGCATGAGTTGAAGAAGAATAGCCTAAACTATTACTCTTAGTCCTAGTTTATATGTACCTGTAAATATTAGTTGTGAACCATAGCCAGATACCTGTGGGGAGATTTAATAAGATTCTTATTTCCCCACTCCAAGCAGTTAATGTGCAAGATAAGAGAAAGACAGACAGGCAAACAGGCAAAGACAAAAAGAGAGAAAGATCATTAAAAATTAAGTGTTGTCTAATGTTTTGGGCATTTTCTACCTCTGTTCTTATTATCTAAATGGATAGATTTTGCCTGACATTTATCTTACGGTCTTGATTCTTTCTTGATCCTGAGAAACACTTAGCACACTTCAAAGGGCCACATGAACTGCTTGCCAAGCCAAAACCAAAGACCGATAGGGCACTATAGCCAGAGGACAAAATACAGCAGCAGAGATCTTTTTATTCCGCCTCAGAGGATTTCTCACTTTTAGTAGTGAATATTGTATAAAGAGGGAAAGTTTGGTTTAACACCAAAACCCTCACACAATCCTTTCCCTTCATGGGGTCAGCAGTTGTGAATTCAGCTGCAAAGGAGCATCAGTGAAACAGCTTGCTTCACTCGTTGAGTCCAGAATGAAAGAAGGAAGAAAAAAACCCAGTCTTTTTTTTTATATTGCATATGCAAAAAAGGAAAACTTTCTGAACTACTCGTTTATCCTGGACTAGATAGCAATCTCTATATAACAGCATTGATACCTAGCTCGATACTTCCTAGGATTGTGTTTGACTTCTTAATGTGCAGCACCATTTTAGCTAAGTCATACTTGACTCAAGTGTATTCATATCCTCCTTGTGTTGTTTCCAGCTGACAATCTCAATTTTTTTCCCTTTCTTAGTTTCTAAACACATACATTTTATATGTATTTTTTAATATATCTCTCATTCTTGATTCCATCCCAACATTAAGACTCTAGTCCCCAAATTCTTTCTGTAGGATAACCTGACCATCTGCGTTAACAATACTTTCCGTCTTCATTTCATGAGCTATTGGCCTAAGAAGTGGGAGTGTGTTAATACAAGGTTATTATTGAAAATATTAGGTACAATCAATTCCAAAATGAGTCCTTTATGAACTGTATTAGTTACCTTTTTCAAGTTTCATATACGTCCATTCAACACTGCTTGTTATCTTCTAATTTCTTATTCCTCCATCATAATACTCCTTTTTAATCTTCCCCTTTTCTTTTCTTTCTCTATTTTTTTTTTTTTTCCCTGTTTGGAAGGTGTACTATGCTTTTTTTAAGACAAGAACACCTGTCTTTCCTAGAAGGGAAATTCCCTTATCAGATACAGTTATTGAGTTAGTCTTGTGTGATCTTTGCAAAACCCCTATGTTACTTGAGCCCATTTTTCAGCTGCTCTGATGTCTTGAATTACTCTTTCTACC
This sequence comes from Pandion haliaetus, assembly GCA_013401275.1. Lineage (NCBI taxonomy): Eukaryota > Metazoa > Chordata > Aves > Accipitriformes > Pandionidae > Pandion > Pandion haliaetus. The sequence goes on along the minus strand of VYZV01007288.1, from coordinate 6,186 downwards.
AAAGTGTTTTAAACATTTGAAGGCTACAAAGAACTGACAAATGGGCCTGCATCATCATTTCCCACTTCTGAAATAAATATGCACTGTTTGTTCTTCTCTAGGCTTACACTACCATCTCCTAGCACAACAGACTAATGAAAATAACTTTCTATAAATTAAAATTTCTTGGAAAAACTAGTCTTATTGATGGCCACTTCCACATGGAATGATACAGTGATGTTTCCCCATTCTGAACCTAATCAAACGGAACTTATCCCAAGACAGAATGATCAAATCTATCAACACAAGAAACTTTACAACTAAATTACTGAATTTTCATATCTTGTTTTTCACTGATGGATTAGACAGTTGAAATAAATCTTTAAAGTACTAGAGAGCTTGAGAGTTTATTAGATTAATCTGAAAAAAGGAACAAGTATGATGTGCACTATGCAATGTCTTTCAACCTCATTGCCTGCCTATTAGGCTGCAAGAAAAGAATATTTAAGTGTCTGTTTATTAACCGATTGTCAAAGAGGCCTGATTATTTCAAGGAGATAGCTTTGCACAAGAAAGAGTAAGATGAACTGAGGAGTAACAAAATGATTGATTCATTTCCTTTGGGGGAGGGGAGGGAGTAAAATAAAATAATGAAACATAAATGTGTCAGATCCATTTATACAGGATTGATATTTAATGTAGCTCCTTTTGAAGCTGAAATTAAATTTTCTTAAGAGGTGTTATTAAAAGGGAGATGGGATGTAACCTTCCATCAAGATACCATTATTTTAATACATCTTAAAAAAAATGAACTTTTTTTCCTGAAGTGTGCTAGTAAATTGATTTATGCAGATCTAAGCAGTAATTATGAAATGTGCTTATCTAGACACCTTCTGTTTCTATTGATCCTACATGTTATTCTGATGAAAAGCTCATAATTCATAACATTCTTGATGTTTAGAATTGTTGGAATTATTTATAACTTGCAGTCCAAGGGTGCTGCTAACGAAATGAAGTTTGAAACTGATTTGCAATGCACCAAATTGTCTGTTTTCAGGCCCTGAGCACAGATAGTTATAGCACTCTGCTTTGCAACCCACAAATGGAGAATGCAGCACCACCGTGGAAAAAACAAGACCAGTGTGAGAAAGGGAGGTGCCAGTCTTTCTAAGGGTTTCAGCTCAGGAAAATGGATAAAGCCAGGAGATTAAGAAACTTCTAGAACTGTTGCAATAGACAAGTGTTGTGATGAATGCTAGGAAAAGAGACTTGACTAAGTCTCCTAATGCTCATCTGCTAGTGACAGTTACCTCTTTCAATGACCTGTGATGCTTTAATTTCTTCAGGGATATTCTATGAGCCAAACCATCTGTTTAAGTTGTAACTGCTACTACAATTAGAAATTGCTGGGGAAAAAAATAATAGCCATTCCTTCTCTGAGCAGCAAGGACTGAAGTCTTCCCATCCTTATCACTATACTTGCTCCAAAAATACCTTCTCATGGGGTCATTGTGGGGAAAGATGCCATGTGCCAGTCTTGAGAGCTCTTTCCTACTGCTCTGCTGTCACCTGAAACCCACACAGGAGGCTGTGCACAGGACGCAGCTTCCCCTGTGTGGGTTTCCTGGGAGGGAGAAGTGTGGAGACAGGGGAAAGAAAATAGACACAAGTGAGAGGGCAAATGATTTTGTGAACAGCTGATATTGCTCCAACCACAGCATGGTCTGGGGGTATGTGAAACAGGGGTAAAGTGTCGCAGCATTTGGCTGTTCCTTGTGGTGTTACTGTTATTTGACTGTTCCTACCTGTGCTTTTCATGGGGATAAACACCGGTATTCGTGGCCCTGCTCTCCCAGTATTGACTTAAGGAGCTAATTGGAATGAATTTCTTTATCCTGTCACCCCATCAGGGACAAACCTTACCATAGACTCTTTGGGCACCTTTTATATCTGCAGGAAGTGCTATGACAATTAGAAAAGAGAGGGGCATTTATGCTAAACACATTGCTCCCTTACCAGATAGCAATGACAGCAGATCTAGTCCACAGAAGGGACATTCCCAGAGACACAGCTATGGCAACACTACGTGGGAGCCATCAGAGTCATTATCATTTGTCATTATGATACCAGCTAATACCTTCAAGGACATCTCAAAACTCCCTTTAATGGCAGATTTCTAGTCCCATAGCAGAAAGAGAGCTGGACTAAATTACCATGGAGATTGTATTTGGAAATTCCTGGTCCACATCTAAACAGTGATGCACAAAACAAAATTTTTACTTTCCTGCCATTATTACCCCTTTGAATGCTACATTGGATTAGGATGAGGACATTTTTCCTCATCCAGACGGGCCTCTCAAATGTCTTTGGTAGATCTTCCATTAATATGCATCTTGGTATTATCCGGAATAAAATTATCATCTGCCACAGGCTCTGTGAAACAAAATTGCAAGCCACAGATGACACAGAGGCTGTAAATTACCCACCTCTCAATTAAGTAGAACAAAACAGGGCATATCCAGGGAGCGGTCAGAAACACAGGATGCCAGAAAGAGCTACAACGCTCTGTCCATAACCAAACACAGCACAACGATATTCTAAAACAATTCCGTAAAGAAGTGCATGAACAGGAGCACAACTAATTATAAATACTAAACAGACTCATAGCATTTTTAAAAATCCAATAGAACTTCTTACACTGAAGCCAAATGACATCCCTATTGGCACTGATCTTCACATTTGAAGATTACGCTAGATCTTAATAGAATTAGGAAATTGCAACTGCTCAGCAAAACCAAAAGGAATGAAGCCCACTAACAGGCATGAATCCCAAGAGTCACTCACATTTCTGTTCAGCGTGCTGTCAACACACTCCAACCAAACAGGTGTTAGGCATGGCATTTACAACAGGAATTTAAACTCTAAAATAGTCAAGTGTCCTTATTTAAATTCAGTTATTCTTTGTTGGAGAGAACTGATCATCAACATCAGAATTTTCCTTAGATGTGAATAGGTAACTGAAATTTCATTTAGGAAAAAAATTGGAACGAAAGGGATTATACTGTTCTTTGTCTCATAATGACTTCTTCTAACTCTAGTTTTAGAAAACAGACATTCAAATAAAGAGAACAAAAAAAACCAAAATATGTTCAAATAATTCTAAAAACTTAAGCTGAGACTGCCTTTCACTATCAATCTCCTAGGGCTTTCAGATCCATTTTACAGAATAATTCAATGCTACACTGCCTTTACCCATGAAATTGTATTGTGGAGCTCCTGCTTCTTACATTGACCAGTTATTTCTAAAACTATGTGTTTGATCTGCCTGTTTTGCAAGCCCCAATGTACAAACCTACTCTTATCCAATGCTAATCCTGAAATAATACACTCAACCACCCAAATTAATACACCCAGGGGCTGACTAACTCAAGCCCAGCACTGAAGGGAATAGCTAGACGTTGACCTGGAACATGGCTTGCACCCAGAGGGGATGGAACAAGATGGTCTTGGGCTGTGAAAAGCCTATATTTTACCATTAATATATTTTGTGCTTCTGTCTCTGTCCCTTATTTCTAATCAGATGTCAAAGCAGAATGCGTCTCTCCTGAATTTAGGTGCAGTCTATATTTGTCACATCTTTAGCCAAACAGAACTTCATTCTGTAAGACACAAGGAAGTTAGAAGTGATAATACAAATAAAAGGCATCAGGCTCTGACCTCAATGACTAAGAGAGACTCAGGGTGTTGGGTGTGCAAGAGACATTGACTCTGTTCATAAAGTCAATTATGTTAGTAAGTTATTGCATTAGGATTAATTTACTTATCCAATATCACTCTTTATTTTTTTTTCCTATCCTTGTCTCCCTTCCAAAGATACCATAATAGGAGTCTTTGGAACTTGGCAATCAATCTAAATGAACTCAGGTTCCCTCAACAACTTAACCAGAAACGTGCTCTCAACTTCGAATAACACTTTTTTCATCCTGTTTCAGAGCTTCTGACTTATTTCATTTCCAGATAAAACCTTTCTTT